>JAWPHD010011605.1:0-82491 GCA_037043455.1 Cyrtodaria siliqua
GTTTGTTGTGAAGCGGACAACATTAGGCGGACCATTGTCATTTCTCGGAGACGCCTCTTCATGACCACTGTCATTATGATGAAGAAAGAAACAACTTTAGCGTCTAGGACGTCATTCACATTCCTCTGTTCATTATAATATATCTCACCAGGATGACGAGATAGGGCCGACCATCCGGCGTAGCAAACTATTAGGCCATATAGGACCGGGCGCTAAAACAATCAATTGAAAAAACGAAAAGTTCAAAAAACAATTAAAAAAAACTGAAGCCGGAGTGTTTGGGGTGGTAAGGGTCAGAAATGGGTTTTGAAACCGAAAGCCTCAATCAGGCATTAATGAATTATAGTAATTTATTGTAATTTAGATCAATCAATAAATAGATACGGAAGATGATGACGATGCCGAATTTTATTCGTGTAGTAACTTTCACAACACTTTTCGATTGATTGCAAACCGCGAAATTTGATCTTTTAAAAAATGGCAAATAATGAGAAAATATTTTCTTAAAATACCACACATTTTTTTCTGTCAGATATACGGCAAAACTCGCCATTGCATAGCTAAGATTTAAAAAAAAATCCGCCAGGGGAGAGCATGCCCCACGTACACTCCTAGAGATCGGAGCCCTATATATATATGCATTTCAGGTCAGCTACGCCCTCCTGTCGATGAAATACCCGCCAACATATATGAGACGCTCCCCTCCGCCCGACCGATCGTACATCTGGACGTATCTGTCACTGACACGTTCGCCACACGCTCTCCATACCTTTCGAGTGTTAGTGTTTACTCTCAACTTTCTCTTCCAACCGGCGAATAATAAAAGCCCTAAGTGACTGACCAAAGGAATTTCAAGGAAGCGATCGAGATGCCTGCGTCATGAATTGTTTACTGAAGTACGATTGGACGATACGAAAGAAGAGGGAGATAAATCGAATAAGAACAGAACAAGTTACTCAACGGAAATAAACATACTGTGTCTATTTATACAAACGATTCTCACAATGTACATATGTAGGGCTATTGGTACTCTTGGCGAACACGGCAGTAGGGCTATTGGTACTTTGGACGGAAACGGAACGAACGAAGAACGAACGACGGACGAGGGGCACAATATGGAGGGAATTAAAAAAATTAAATTTAAATTTTAAAAATCAATATATAATAGTAAAAATACACGAACCCTGTATCTAAACATCAGTTGTCGAATGATGTATAATGTCCGAAGAAACTCATGATGCGCAAAACATCAAAGTATATAACGTGTTAAAATCTTGTTTCGTTCCGTTACGCAAAGTACCATTACCCCAACACGGGATATTGGTATTTTGCTCGAAACAGGTAACCGAAACAAAAAATTTAAATGGGTAAGATATATCGTTGAAAAAGGAGATCAAACCCTATCTTTTCTCTTTTGATATACATTCATAGTAGTTAAAAAGCATATAACAACTGCATGACTATATAATGCATACATCACACTAGTATTTGGACCAGAGCAACCTTATATGATGTACCGGATATATATAAAGTCTTGTAACACATATTAAGCTGGTCGTATGATGTATAATGTCTGATGAAACTCATGATACGCAAAACCAAAAATATAAAGAAATGAAATATGCTTTTGTATTGTTTCGCTTCCGTTTACGCAAAGTACCAATACCCCACACTGGTATTTGGTACTGTTGCGAAACGGAAACGAAACGAGGAAAAACTTTTATTTATTTACACTGAAATATGTCAGGAATTTCATATTTAATAATCGTTTATGTTTGCACTGTAACGTAACAATAGTGCTCGAGCTTTGGATCTGCAAGTCGTCTATTTTTTCAAGTAATTGGCGACAGCTTAACCAAAAGCCATAACCGGAAATTACTGGTTACCAAGTAACACACTATAACAATTGTACATACCTGCGTTACACTTACCTTCATATATACATGTACCTTCATAAGAATATCACTCGACATGCAATAGAGCTGGATATATCGAATAATCAATTGATGGCTGTATATATGTATGTATAATTTGTCGAGCCTGGATCTGTAAGTCGCCTTTTTTTTATGTTTTTGAGATCTATAGGAAAATTTTGTATGTCTTGTGAAGGGAATACATTTTGCACATTTTCTTGCATGTTACTGCGGTGTAATAAAAATTTGATTCTCCTTCTAACTATTTTTTTAAATTTGTTGTCGGCATCTTTCAATTACATAAAACACATATGTAACCTGTTTCGCTCCTCGTTTCGTTCCGTTTCGCAAAGTACCAATACCTGTGTTGGTTATTGGTACTCTTGCCGAAACGGAACGGAAACGAACGAGTGAGAACTTTAATTTATTTACATAAAATAATTTCAGGAATTCATATCTAGTAATCGTTTATGCTTGCAATGTACAATGATGGCTGTAGTGGTCAGCATCTTCAATTACATAATACATATTAGCCTTTTCTCTCTCTCGTTTCGTTCCGTTTCGCAAAGTACCAATACCCACGACAGGTATTGGTACCTTTGGCGAACCGAAACGAAACGAATCGAGAGAATTTTAATTGTATTTACATAAAATATTTCAGGAATTCTCATATCTAACTAGAACTATCACCACACTGTGATGAGAATACCCCCCGTTTCGCACAAAAGGGGCCATAACTCCGCCAAATATTCGTATAGTGTAATCAAAATCGCACTTCGACTTGTATTTCATCATAATACATGTGTACCAAAAATAAATTCAATCCATTAACCCATTAAAGAGTTATCGAAGTGCACGGCACGGACGGACGAACGAACGAAATGTACAAGGTGACTCCTATATACCCCCTCCTAAACTTCGTTTACGGGGGATAATAATATCGTTTATGCTTGCAATGTACAATTTAATGGTTGTAGTTGTCAGCATGCTTCAATTAACATAATACACTATTAGCATTTCTCTCTCTCGTTTCGTTCCGTTTTGCAAAGTACCAATACCAACACAGGTATTGGTACTTTGCGAAACGGAAACGAAACGAGATAATTTTTAATTTATTTACATTAAATATTTTCAGGGATTCATATCTAATAATCGTTTATGCTTTGCATGTACAATACTGGTTGTAGTTGTCAGCATCTTTAATTACATAATACATATTAGCCTTTTCTCTCATCTCGTTTCGTTCCGTTTCGCAAAATAACCAATACCCCACAACAAGGTATTGGATACTTTGCGAAACGGAACGAAAACGAGAGAATTTTATTTTTTTTTACACGAAATATTTTCAGGAATATCGGATAATCATTTATGTGTGCGTGTGTTCGTATTAACTGTCGAGCTTGGATCTGCAAGTTATCTTTTTATGTGTGAAGATTACAGGAGAATTTGTATCTTCGTGAAGGGAATACTTTTCGCATATTTCCATGCATCTAACTGCTTTGTAATGAAATTTTATTCTCCTTCTATTTATTTTTTCATTGTTTACTTGTCAGCATCTTGAATTACATAATAACATATATAACCAAATTAGCTTTTCCTATCTCGTTTCGGTTCCGTTTCGCAAAGTACCAATACCCACACGGGTATTGGTACTTTGCGAAACGGAACGAAGAACGAGAGAATTTTAATATATTTACATGACATTTTTCAGGTATCTGATAATCGTTTATGCTTGCCTGTACAATAATGGTTGAGCCTGGATCTCTGTAAGTCGTTGTTTCTTCAAGTAATTGACGACAGCTTAACAAAGCCATAACCGGAAATTACTGGTACCATGCAACACACTGTAACCATGTACATACACACGTACCTTTCAATATATAATGTACATGTACAAATTCATAAGATACCTCGGCATGCAATAGATCATGCACATATCGAATAAATCATTTATGGTTGTATGTATGTTACACTTCTCAAAACTGCTAACTACACCGCTCACGTTTTGGGTTATATATATCGATGGGTTGAATGTTTTTCAATAAAATGACAATTTTGTCTCATATAGTGCAGATTTGTGTTATTTGTTTATCTAATTACAAACAACTATGAAATAATGATATTAACAAAAATTATTCATATTTTTAAATCGTGTGTAGTTGGCTGTTTTGAAAAGTGTATAAAACGTGAGCGGTGTAGTTAGCAGTTTTGATAAGTGTATAATTGCCGAGCCTGTATGTATGTATAATTGCCGAGCCTGGATCTGCATGTCGCCTTTTTATGTTTAGAGATGCTAGGAGAATTTGTATGTTTTTGAAGGGAATACTTTTTGCATATTTCATTGCATGTTACTGCGTGATATTAAATTTGATTCTCCTTCTATCTATTTTGTTTAATTTGTAGTTGTCAGCATCTTCAATTACATAATACAGACATATATATGATATATAAAACAAAATTAGCCTTTCCTCTCTCGTTTCGTTCCGTTTCGCAAAGCACCAATACCTGTGTGGGTATTGGTACTTTGCGAAACGGAACGAAACGAGAGAGAAAATGCTAATATGTATTATGTAATTGAAGATGCTGACAACTACAACCATTAAATTGTACATGCAAGCATAAACGATTATTATACCCCCGTAAACGAAGTTTAGGAGGGGGTATATAGGAGTCACCTTGTACATTCGTTCGTTCGTCCGTCCGTCCGTGCACTTCGATAACTCTTTAATGGGTTAATGGATTGAATTTATTTTTGGTACACATGTATTATGATGAAATACAAGTGAAGTGCGATTTTGATTACACTATACGAATATTTGGCGGAGTTATGGCCCCTTTTGTGCGAACGGGGGTATTCTCATCACAGTGGTGATAGTTCTAGTTAGATATGAATTCCTGAAATATTTTATGTAAATACATTAAAATTCTCTCGTTTCGTTCCGTTTCGCAAAGTACCAATACCTGTGTGGGTATTGGTACTTTGCGAAACGGAACGAAACGAGAGAGAAAATGCTAATATGTATTATGTAATTGAAGATGCTGACAACTACAACCATTAAATTGTACATGCAAGCATAAACGATTATTATACCCCCGTAAACGAAGTTTAGGAGGGGGTATATAGGAGTCACCTTGTACATTCGTTCGTTCGTCCGTCCGTCCGTGCACTTCGATAACTCTTTAATGGGTTAATGGATTGAATTTATTTTTGGTACACATGTATTATGATGAAATACAAGTGAAGTGCGATTTTGATTACACTATACGAATATTTGGTGGAGTTATGGCCCCTTTTGTGCGAACGGGGGTATTCTCATCACAGTGGTGATAGTTCTAGTTAGATATGAATTCCTGAAATATTTTATGTAAATACATTAAAATTCTCTCGTTTCGTTCCGTTTCGCAAAGTACCAATACCTGTGTGGGTATTGGTACTTTGCGAAACGGAACGAAACGAGAGAGAAAATGCTAATATGTATTATGTAATTGAAGATGCTGACAACTACAACCATTAAATTGTACATGCAAGCATAAACGATTATTATACCCCCGTAAACGAAGTTTAGGAGGGGGTATATAGGAGTCACCTTGTACATTCGTTCGTTCGTCCGTCCGTCCGTGCACTTCGATAACTCTGTAATGGGTTAATGGATTGAATTTATTTTTGGTACACATGTATTATGATGAAATACAAGTGAAGTGCGATTTTGATTACACTATACGAATATTTGGCGGAGTTATGGCCCCTTTTGTGCGAACGGGGGTATTCTCATCACAGTGGTGATAGTTCTAGTTAGATATGAATTCCTGAAATATTTTATGTAAATACATTAAAATTCTCTCGTTTCGTTCCGTTTCGCAAAGTACTAAAAACCTGTGTGGGTATTGGTACTTTGCGAAACGGAACGAAACGAGAGAAAATGCTAATATGTATTATGTAATTGAAGATGCTGACAACTACAACCATTAAATTGTACATGCAAGCATAAACGATTATTATACCCCCGTAAACGAAGTTTAGGAGGGGGTATATAGGAGTCACCTTGTACATTCGTTCGTTCGTCCGTCCGTCCGTGCACTTCGATAACTCTTTAATGGGTTAATGGATTGAATTTATTTTTGGTACACATGTATTATGATGAAATACAAGTGAAGTGCGATTTTGATTACACTATACGAATATTTGGCGGAGTTATGGCCCCTTTTGTGCGAACGGGGGTATTCTCATCACAGTGGTGATAGTTCTAGTTAGATATGAATTCCTGAAATATTTTATGTAAATACATTAAAATTCTCTCGTTTCGTTCCGTTTCGCAAAGTACCAATACCTGTGTGGGTATTGGTACTTTGCGAAACGGAACGAAACGAGAGAGAAAATGCTAATATGTATTATGTAATTGAAGATGCTGACAACTACAACCATTAAATTGTACATGCAAGCATAAACGATTATTATACCCCCGTAAACGAAGTTTAGGAGGGGGTATATAGGAGTCACCTTGTACATTCGTTCGTTCGTCCGTCCGTCCGTGCACTTCGATAACTCTTTAATGGGTTAATGGATTGAATTTATTTTTGGTACACATGTATTATGATGAAATACAAGTGAAGTGCGATTTTGATTACACTATACGAATATTTGGCGGAGTTATGGCCCCTTTTGTGCGAACGGGGGTATTCTCATCACAGTGGTGATAGTTCTAGTTAGATATGAATTCCTGAAATATTTTATGTAAATACATTAAAATTCTCTCGTTTCGTTCCGTTTCGCAAAGTACCAATACCTGTGTGGGTATTGGTACTTTGCGAAACGGAACGAAACGAGAGAGAAAATGCTAATATGTATTATGTAATTGAAGATGCTGACAACTACAACCATTAAATTGTACATGCAAGCATAAACGATTATTATACCCCCGTAAACGAAGTTTAGGAGGGGGTATATAGGAGTCACCTTGTACATTCGTTCGTTCGTCCGTCCGTCCGTGCACTTCGATAACTCTTTAATGGGTTAATGGATTGAATTTATTTTTGGTACACATGTATTATGATGAAATACAAGTGAAGTGCGATTTTGATTACACTGTACGAATATTTGGCGGAGTTATGGCCCCTTTTGTGCGAACGGGGGTATTCTCATCACAGTGGTGATAGTTCTAGTTAGATATGAATTCCTGAAATATTTTATGTAAATACATTAAAATTCTCTCGTTTCGTTCCGTTTCGCAAAGTACCAATACCTGTGTGGGTATTGGTACTTTGCGAAACGGAACGAAACGAGAGAGAAAATGCTAATATGTATTATGTAATTGAAGATGCTGACAACTACAACCATTAAATTGTACATGCAAGCATAAACGATTATTATACCCCCGTAAACGAAGTTTAGGAGGGGGTATATAGGAGTCACCTTGTACATTCGTTCGTTCGTCCGTCCGTCCGTGCACTTCGATAACTCTTTAATGGGTTAATGGATTGAATTTATTTTTGGTACACATGTATTATGATGAAATACAAGTGAAGTGCGATTTTGATTACACTATACGAATATTTGGCGGAGTTATGGCCCCTTTTGTGCGAACGGGGGCATTCTCATCACAGTGGTGATAGTTCTAGTTAGATATGAATTCCTGAAATATTTTATGTAAATACATTAAAATTCTCTCGTTTCGTTCCGTTTCGCAAAGTACCAATACCTGTGTGGGTATTGGTACTTTGCGAAACGGAACGAAACGAGAGAGAAAAGGCTAATATGTATTATGTAATTGAAGATGCTGACCACTACAGCCATCATTGTACATGCAAGCATAAACGATTACTAGATATGAATTCCTGAAATATTTTATGTAAATAAATTAAAGTTCTCTCGTTTCGTTCCGTTTCGCAAAGTACCAATACCAACACAGGTATTGGTACTTTGCGAAACGGAACGAAACGAGAGCGAAAAGGTTACATATGTGTTTTATGTAATTGAAGATGCCGACAACAAATTAAAAAAAATAGTTAGAAGGAGAATCAAATTTTATTACACGCAGTTACATGCAAGAAAATGTGCAAAATGTATTCCCTTCACAAACATACAAATTTTCCTATAATCTCAAAACATAAAAAAGGCGACTTACAGATCCAGGCTCGGCAATTATACATACATATATACAGCCATCAATGATTATTCGATATATCCAGCTCTATTGCATGTCGAGGTATCTTATGAAGGTACATGTATATATGAAGGTAAGGTACGCAGGTATGTACATTGTTATAGTGTGTTACTTGGTACCAGTAATTTCCGGTTATGGCTTTGTTAAGCTGTCGCCAATTACTTGAAAAATAACGACTTGCAGATCCAAGCTCGAGCACTATTGTTACGTACATGCAAACATAAACGATTATTAAATATGAATTCCTGACATAT
This sequence comes from Cyrtodaria siliqua, assembly GCA_037043455.1. NCBI lineage: Eukaryota > Metazoa > Mollusca > Bivalvia > Adapedonta > Hiatellidae > Cyrtodaria > Cyrtodaria siliqua. The sequence continues at coordinate 8,329 of JAWPHD010011605.1, forward strand.
TTCATGTAAATAAATAAAAGTTTTCTCGTTTCGTTCCGTTTCGCAAAGTACCAATACCAGTGTGGGGTATTGGTACTTTGCGTAACGGAACGAAACAATACAAAACATATTTCATTTCTTTATATTTTGGTTTTGCGTATCATGAGTTTCATCAGACATTATACATCATACGACAGCTTAATATGTTTACAAGACTTTATATATATCCGGTACATCATATAAGGTTGCTCTGGTCCAAATACTAGTGTGATGTATGCAGTGTTATGCTTTTAACTACTATGAATGTATATCAAAGAAAAGATAGGGTTTGATTCCTTTTCAACGATATATCTTACCCATTTAAATTTTTGTTTCGTTCCGTTTCGCAAAATACCAATACCCGTGTGGGTAATGGTACTTTGCGTAACGGAACGAAACAAGATTTTAACACGTTATATACTTGATGTTTTGCGCATCATGAGTTTCTTCGGACATTATACATCATTCGACAACTGATGTTTATACAGGGTTCGTGTATTTTACTATTATATATTGATTTTTAAAATTTAAATTTAATTTTTTAATTCCCCCATATTGTGCCCCTCGTTCCGTTTCGTTTCGTTCCGTTCCGTTTCGCAAAGTACCAATAGCCCATATGTAGCGTGTTACAAAATCTAATTGCTATAAATATATTCAATTTTTTTGTCTCTTTGTTGTAATTTTGAAAACGGAAATGATGCGTGTATGTATGGTTTTTAATGGGTTTGAATTGAATTGGGGTTTTAAAGCGCACCAACACATGAAAGGTTATATGGCGCCTAAAAGAAATGAACATGCCAGGCTCATTCTACATGTATATCGAGATAAAATATGGAGAAGGGCCTATAACCTTCTCATCCTGAACTGCAGAGTTGCTGCAAATTCTATTGTAGATACTCCATTTACGCTGGAGCCACGTTATTGTTTTTCTGCCACTGATCTAGTGATATGAGCGAGATGGCACCTGAAACAATGCAGGGGTCATGATGAAGATGAACAAAAAATGATAAAATGAACATAAATTCGGGGGCTTTTTCATGGATAAAACAGATATAACAGGAACGTTTACATTCATGCATTACGTAATAGATAGAGTATGGTTTCACTGAGTTGGTTCATTTAAACATCGAGATGGGCGTAGCCCATCGAGGTGTTTAAATTAACCAACGAGATGAAACCATACTCTATTTGTTTTGTAGCATGTCCATTTCAGCTCTATTTCAGTTATTCTCACTGTTATTCTCAAAGTTATTCTGACAGGTCTTATTTTCGAAAGAAAGAAAAAAAAAGAAGCTATAACGCTTCTCTGTAAACTTCAATGTAGATTTTGTATGCCATGTTTTTGATGTTCTCACTGTATTGAATGTGTATTGTGTGTAGGCTATAAACGTTGTACTGAATGTTTAATGCTGAATAAAGTTAATATAAAGTTAATATATTTTCAATTAAACGATTTACAGAATCGATGTTTAAATGAACCAACTCAATGAAACCATACTCTGTTTTGTAGCATGTCCATTTCAGCTCTATTTCAGTTATTCTAACTGTTATTCTCACTGTTATTCTCACTGTTATTCTCACAGTTATTCTGACAGGTCTTAGTTTCAATTAAACGATTTACACCTGTGTCTGAACAAAGAGAATTGTCTGTGACCATGCTACATATTATTCAAATTTAAAATATATATATGTTTTCATCCAAATAAACCAAATTGTAAGACCGAACGTTAACAACCAAACATGTGATAATATTAACTAGCTATTTTTAAATGTGTCATCAACAGGATATATATACCAACTTTACAAACTTTATTTCAAACTGCTTAATTTCACAAATTAGTGAACAGACAAAGCAAATTACAGCAATAACAGACATGTATAAATACATAACACAATGACAGAACTAAGGAAACGAATACTTACATATTATTAATGATAGTTGAGAAAAATAGTAAATGAGTCAAGAACATTACATTCACGTTTAACTATACTAACTTTTGCATTTATTCATTTTTTAACAGTTCAGATACTTATTTTACGGATAGTCATCCTTTTTGTATCGTAATTTATACATATTAACAGTTTTATTAAGTGTGGTTTTATGTACTTACATATTTATACATAAACATTTAGCTATATGTAACTGTTACAGAGTATTTACAATTAGTAAATGTTATAACATTATATATGCAATACAATAGTAATTACGTTATGTAAAGACAACAATTTAATAGTAGCTGACTCAACAACAGCAACAAAACATATAGTGTTCATACTTGTAGATATTGAACAAATCGGCTGAAACACTTTTTTACTTTTCCGCTAAAGGACTGGACGAATACTTCGATTCTCTAGATAGAACACCTAATTACTTATACTCATTCATATTTATTACAAGGTGAGCAATTACCAGAATGTATACCCTGCTTTGCACCGTTAACGGTCAAACACATCTTATTGGAATGTGTAGACTTTGATCCTATGCGTCAAAGGTACTACAATGTTAATACTATGAAAGAGTTATATGATACTGTAGATTTTAGTCTTGTTTTAGATTTCCTCAAAGAGATCAGACTATATAAATCATTGTAATGTGTTCTTATATATTTATACTTGTTTATATACCCGTTGACGGGCATTTGTTGATTTACATACATACTTTATATTACACCTTATCATCCCTTATTTTTTAATAATTTTATCTTTATATATTTACATTAATTTTTAATTAATTCTTCATTTTCATCATTTTTTTTGCGCACAATATGACCTATTTATGTGTCGACGTGCCGTAAAACACCATTCATTCATTGTTTGTTTGTATGGTGTTTTACGTCATTTTTAACACATGTAAGGTTATATGTGACTGTCGATTTTTTGTGGTGGAGGCAGACCACCCACTTTTCCTGGGTAGAACCAGTACTGTACACTTCCCGTCATCCGTAAGAATCGACACTTCCTCACTTACTTGACTGTGACCAACTACAACAATCTACTTCGGATTCTTGCGGACTTTATTGCGTGTATTACGTAATGAATCGTCACCATGAAATGACAATGAAAGACATTGTAAAACCGTTTAACGTGAATGAACTGGCATGGAACGATAAATATGTGGGAACATTTGTAGAGACAAACGAATACATTTAGCTTTTCTATATTTTTATTGTATAAAAAAAAAAGTATAATAAAATGTTGTCTTTGTTGTTTATTCAAAATGATATCCAATAGATTGATTCAAGAGTCTCCCTCGTGAGTGAGTGTTTGCTTGTTTGCTTAGTTGTCTTTAGCATTCGTGTTCGACAGTCGTGTGTGTGCTTGCAATTCTACACTTCTCCACACGTGTTTGGTGGCAAACTGATCTATCCTTTGACTGGCGCTGAAGGTCATCCATTCTTGTTATGTTCCCTCTGAATCCTGTGTAGTCCACCAAATGGTGTAGACAAGTTCTTATGCGCCCCAACTAAACCATTTCATCAGATTCTATATTGTCACATTTTTGTTTGGTTTCGACTAAGTCATCTCCCTTCTTTTCCGGAATTAATAACTCGTCAGTCTCGGTTTTGTGTAAACGGACAACCTCTCTGATAGCCAGTAGTATGGGAAGTGGCGAAGTGTCGTTCGTATCCATGATAGACTTATATGATGGATTGGTGTCGATATAGTATATGGTAATGTATCCTCTAGCCGCCTAGGCCCTCTTTACGCAGCTCGGACATCATGTCATTGTTTTACATTTTGCCACCATCTGACTGAAGTTAACGTAGCGTACTGCCTGTCCTTAATGATCGAATCATATTTTTTTACCATTTTAGGCATGACTAATTGACGCAGAATGTCATTACTGGTAGAATAGGCTGATTTTGGCTCGTGTTCGTGTCGTTTTGTAACTGTTGAACTTCGTCCGTTACCACGAGGGATGTCTGTGAGCGTATTGTACTCGATTGAACTCTCTTCATACTACGAATGTTCGGATTGGCTCTCTTCGTCTTTATGTCGTCTCTTTTCTATCACCCTTCGTTCCTTCCGGAAAGGGAAACCCGGTGGTGTCATAACATACTCGCTTACACTATCTTCATTTCTTGTATCCTCATCATCACTCTCGCCTTCGTGCTTTTGCGTTGCGTTCATACCGAATTCATCCTCATAGCTTCTTTTCTTGCCTCTACGAAATACGTTCGTGTGTATCCGTTTGTGTTCGGGCATATTGGACTTTTTTTCACCACTAGGTGCCCGTAGGATCGTTTTATCGCTTCCTCGTATTGTCGCAAAAACGTTTTACTGGACAACGGGTACATGCGTCTGGCTAATGCCGCTACCTGTTGTGTATCGAGTGGATTGTTGAACAAAACCAAATACTGAGTGTTTAAGAATGACCATATCTCTACAGGCTTTATCCTTTGGAAACAGATTTTGCGTCAAATACACGATCGATATGTTCCGGTGATGTTATCCTTTCGTAAATAGGTCGGCGATCCTCTGGTCACATTTGGCATCCGTCATGAGATCGTCGAAGATAATCAAGTTAGGAGTTTTTGGATAAAAACAATCTGACTCATTCAAGTGTCTCATTCCTCCTCCTCCTCCTCCCCCTCCTCCTCATCATCATCAATCCTCCTCCTCCTCCTCCACCTCCTCCATCCTACTCCTCCATCCCTCCCTCAACACATAAGAGAACAGTTATTCATTACCTATCGATTTTCAAAAATGAAACGGCTATACATTCCGTCAACTATACATTGATAGACATGTGTTGTTATTATTTCATCGATTAGGTCTCACTATTTCCGTATATTTTCAAATGTGTGTAGTGTAGTTTACACCGATGCTATCATTATTGTATTAATCGCAAATCTACAAAATATCACAAAAGCACACTCCCTTTTATGAAGTCAATTTGTGATGTAAACATGAATTATCTAAAAACATATTTCTTCAATAAAGCAGTGGTAAAAACACACGCTATTTCACGTTCAGAACATTAAAGTGTCGTGTTTTATTAGGGAAAACTAGTTAGAAATACAGTGCCTTTTTCTGCCTGTTATACATTTTCTTTATTATTGTATAAAACATATTATGACTAGTGATATACTTATAGCTGAATGATTTATCTTTTAGATAGTGTAAAGTTCAATACTATCCGATAACTATTAAATGGATTACACCACCGACAGAAACATGTATGTTCTTGTCATATCCTAAAAATAGAAAAGCACTGCACCACCGACAGAAACATGTCTGTTTTTGTCATATACATGTATATCCTAAAATAGATGGCGCCAAAGAACATTTCACAACATACTGCATCATTTGATGACGTCATTTCGCGCATCCGCAGTCGTGATGCCCAAGGGACTACTTTACTACTATTGTGTAAACCTATCTAAACATCACTTTTATTACCTTTAATTGATAATTTCTTGCCACCAGAGCGGATATAGGGGTAATACACGTGTCTGCTTTTTCACACCCTGCTTTTTCAAATGTTTTCCCCGCAAATGTCAAATCAAGCAATATTCATTACAGCATAATTATATTTTAAGAAATAGAACATCATTTACGGTGAATTATCGTGTAATATATCACGGTTTGAAGTTCAATTGTAAACAATAATTTATTGCACGATATAGTACACGATAATTCACCGTAAACGATTCTAATATTGCTAAAATGCGAAAATAATGCACACAACTGAAACCTTTCGCATTGCCTTGCTTACTCTCCTAACGTTGCACAAATTACAGCGATATATCGTTGAATATAAGGAGATATTTTAAACTAGGCTATATAGTACGGGTGTATTAGAATTGGAAATTAAACATGATGAAACCTTTAAAAAATATATTTAAAGTTAATAAATAAATGTATCATATACTTCCCTACATATATGTTGTGTTTGAATATACAATACACCACAGACCTAGCTAGTCAAGTCAATCAGGATTTCGTTGCCGGGCAATATAGAGAATAATAAATGGGTCTTTTCATATTACACCCTATATCAGGCCTGAGACACCATATCAGTCCGAGAGCTTTCAGTCCATAAAGATATAATTGTGCATAAAGTATCGCAATCAATGGTAAAAAGACTCGGTTTATATTCACTTCTGCTAATACTTAGCGAATTGAGAGCAGCATCAAAAAAAGTTAAATATGAAAAAACTTCGCTGAGAATCATCTCGCTAAAATAACTTTCTTTGATTCTGCTCTCAATTCGCTAAGTATTAGCGGAGGTGAATATTAACCGGGTCTTTTTACCATTGATTGCGATACTTTAGGTATAATTATATCTTTATGGACTGAGAATTAGAGCTGAAATGCGTGTGTTTACTTACCGAGTCGAGACAAATCTTCGTTACGGATGATCATCTCGTGCACCTGCTGATGACGTCGATTACTGGGCTAGGTCTTTGTCTTATCGTATATTCAAAAACAACGTATTTATAGGGAAGTGTATAATAAAAAGCTTTATCACACGCGTGAAATATAGGGTGAAAAAATGTCATATCACGGAAATAACCGAATGTTCATCTCGATCCTTTTACCGGAGTGATACGGAAATAACCAATTAGTTACGATTGTATACGATTTGTCACGGGTATTGTTTGTCGTCTGCGTTTCATTAGTTACTTCCATCCTGTTTTCGCGGCAGATTATTGGCTATATTATCTTTATCCGTGGATAAAATAAGCTCTTATGACAATTCACCTTGATTAGAAAATTTCAAATTCGATGGAATTCATTTTCAGTAAGATTTCGGACACAAATAAATGTTGTGTACCACTTACGCGACACACATGAGCATATCAGAATGGACTAGATCTAAACTTTTTTTTTCTCCCTGGAAAACAACTTACTGAATGACCTGAAATTTCGACAAAGCTCAAGTATATGATAAATAGAATAAACAATGTGTATTTTCATATCACACCCTATTCCAGATCAGCACTCGAGCTAAATCTCTCGGGCTGATATGCGGCGTCACTGATATAGGGTGTGATATGAAAATACCCATTTAACATTCTCTATATATAGATCCTTTAAAAGCAGATGTTTCTTACCCGGCCTTATAGTTTTGATGTCTAACAAATAATAGACCAAGTAATTGAAATAATCTGTAAATTAATAGTTCACAGAAATAATATACGAACAGTTTCTGTCTGGTTTACCTAGACAAAAACATGGTCAACATGACCTGCTCGAACTTTGCCGTGAGGGTGTGACGCAATACATAGAAATAGATTAATTGAGACGGCAACCTCATTGGGAGATGAGATGATTTAAAGTATAACCATCGAGCCCGAGTTAATTGCATAATAAGGCTCTATAGTATTTAATTTTATTGTATACTTTCATATTGTCCCGTTTAGTTTGCATTGAGCTAAGCGTGCAATATTATACGATATTGCACGCATAGATATTGCACGGGAACTTTTGCTCGTGCTTGCTAAGAGCCGCGAAATAGAAATAAGGAACTACTTTCAAATAAAAATAACGGAATCCTTTCTATAGTGTCAACAACAAAATTCGAGTTTTTTTCAACCTTTTATTGCAAAAATTGATAAAATAATTCAAATGGTCACTCACCCACTGTTTTTAACGTTTTCGAATGGTAAACAAACTTCAGAAAATCGCTTGTTGTTTTTAATGACGTCATCCGACGTCGACGTCGTTTTCGCGCAAAATAATCATCCACACAAAATGAAACTGAATGGCAAGATCGAACAACATTATTCAGCTTAGCTTCTATTTTCTATCAAACGTAACGAAGTCGGTTTTATAATCGATGACATTCGCTGAAAGTATATAGGAATTCCATCAAAAGCTATAAAAATAACACAAATGCAATGAAATGTAATAGTCATACAATTAACATTGATCAAAAACAATATGAAAGTATACAATAAAAAGGTTATTGCATTTGTATGGCTAAATATTACTTGGAACTCGTTGTTTTGGCGCAGGACGACTCGCAAGCTCGTCGTCCTTTGCCAAAACAACTCGTTCCAAGTAATATTTAGCCATACAAATGCAATAACCTATATTATTATATACCTATCAATAATATATACATAGTACTTTCATTTTCTTACAATGGAATACAAGTATACCTGTATCACACTACAGGTTATCACTATGCTACTAAAAATAGAATTAGTATCACTACCTTACTAAAAATAGAACAGCGGTTTTCCAATGATTCATGCAAGTTTTACGCCACTATGCGCGAGAACGTCAAGACGACGTTACGTCATACAAAACAAGTAGGTCAGACCAATGAACACCTATATAGATTTTCCCGCTGCGCTTATCGAGAAATAATATGCTTTATTGAATGGGTATGTAATAGAAATGCAAATATTTCTATGTTAATGATGTGCAAGAGGTATATAATAAAAGGATCATTACTAGAGTAATGTGTTCTGGAAGTTTGTATCACCTCTCGTAGGTAAATGCCAGATCAGGAACACACTCGAGGCTCCGCCTCTCGTGTGATTCTTGATCTGGCATTTACCTACTCGAGGTGATACAAACTTCGAAAACACGTTTCTCTAGTAATAATCCTATTATATCCCAAGTACTTATAGCGAATGGACGGATAGAAAGCAAATCAGATGATGCGATTCCATATATCATCTATTTTTCCTTTTGTTTAATAGACTAAGGCCAAACAAAATGAATACTTCGTTTCCGCTAACGTCTTGAAAAAAAATAGGGTAGGTAGGTAGGCACAACTTTTTTTTTCTTTTTTTCTTTTTTTTTCTACGCGATATAAAATAGTAGGAATAGGTTACTTTTTCTATGTAATATCATTGTATTTCAATATAAGTTGTATTAAAACATACTTTATTGAATAAATGAATATAAACAAGTTTAAAAAAGATTTTGTTGTCTCTTTATTTCACCCTAAAATAAACATCAAAATATTTTACAAAAATCCATATAAACCTCTAGAACAAGTTCAATATTAAATGAGCTAGAACAGGTCCCAGTATCACGAATAAACTTAAGTTGAGATTTTAACTTGACTCAAAATGAGTTAATCAAATAGTAACCGAAATAATTCTTTTACATTAATATATGGAAAATTAGTAGAGTTTGTTGTTATACTTTAACTCAAGTACTCAAATTGTTACTCTATAAATATAATTTATTTTACCAAGATTTAAGAAAATGAATTTGAGATGGTCTCGAATATTTCAGATCCGACTCAAATACATTTTCTTCATTGTTTTCCAAGCAATTGTCGATTTTCACAATAACTTTTCACAATATCAGTAAAAGATCTATATACATTGATTTCCAGCAAAATTAAAATGATCCAATACAATATTAACTCAGAATTGTAATGTCAAAGACAAGTTGAGTTGAGTCTGAGTTGAAAAGTTGAGTTGTTTCGTGATATTGGGGCCAGACTGGAGTATTAAACAAGAGTTAAAAGACTTACTGCATACATGTGTTACATTTTCACCAAACTGCAAGTTTGAAGATGATTATTATGACTTTAATTAATATAGCAAAATCAACTTGTCTATCCAGTAAATACTTGACTGTTCTCTCCAGCCTTAATTAGAACAATGGTATTTTTAAATTGATGTCGGGTACATAGCAAAAACATAATACAATTTCAATATTAAAATAGTGTATGGTATTAAACGAGACTTCTCAGATTTTGATTGTTGTGTTATGTTGTAAAAACAGTTTAAATACTCTGACATTTTTGAAGCTCACATCTCAGAGATTTTCCAAATCTACAAATATACTTCCTTCTTTGCATGCCCGTCCCTAGAACTTTTCATGTGGGTAAAACACCCGGAAAAATAGCCTTGGAGAACACTGTCAGATGGTTTGTCTAACTAAATTTAATGACTTTTCTTGTTAACAGTTTTGCCAAATGGACGCTGAGCCTGTGTGATAGGAATTTTGCCTGAATCCTTGCATGGCTGACAAATAGGCAACACAGTTTTATATCTCATTTTCAATTCCCCGTCTATTAAGGCATTACATTTGTGTCGAGTGAGTGTTTGCTGAGTTTTCATCTGTGTTTACATGAGTGGAACCAGAAACAGTGAAAGTAGGGCCAGATTTCTCGAAATTTTCGCTGGGTTGCACACCGTGATATTCCGAAAAAATGTCAATTATTCTGCTTGAATTCTTAACTGGGTACAGTTTTTTCAATCCAGGAGAATGTCTGTATTTGTCAAACGTAACCAGCAGTAAACGTGTTGCCATGTCGTTAAAATTAGGGACAAACTCAACAGATCTGACAACGAATTTTTCCAAAAAACATGGACACCTCATCTGTAGACGCTTTATTGACATGCGTTTCAAGTATCGGGACGACTAATTACCGGAAAGATTTATATTATGCGGAAAGGAATAGAAAAGAGCAAAAATGATCGAACATATTTTTTATTACAAAAACGGTGAAAAAAACTGTAGGGTCGGCGGAAAAAAATAGGGTCGGTCGGGTTAGCGGAAACAGAGTATTCATTTTGTTTGGCCTAAGGAAGGTTTATCAATGTATACGTAACGTAGCCACAAAACATAATACTCCAACATACCAATATAATGACGTATAAAACATAAATAAATAAAAATACCAATATAATGACGTAAAACATAAATAAATAAAAATACACTGTACGAGTATAAATGTAATATAGACTCTAATATGATTACTTTAACAAATTATAAACTAACAGAACCTGTACATAATGCATATTTTAATGGTAGCCTATTCTTTCATTTCTGTAATCTCCTATCATTGTCATTACGCTCTAGTAATTAAAGCCACATTTTTTCGTTTTTCCCCCATAGATATTACGTAAGTACCTACATAGCGAGTTGTTGTCATCGATGAAACGTCCACTACCCCCAGCTTGACTAGTCACGTGATTCCATTCCCCACTCGTCCTCCCCAACTCTAAGACAAAAAAAATCTCAAAATGTTTTAGCCTTGAATGTTTTATCGACGAACCTCAGGAAAAATCAATCGTCCATCCCAACACATAGTATTTGCACCTAAGGAAAACTTCGTCATGGCCTACACTCTGAGAGGCGAAGGTTTATGTACAACGCAACGTCGTCAACCATTCGGCCACGGAGACCTTTAACATTTTGTAACAGAAACAAAAACAAATAATAACTGACCCCCGTATTTGATCATTTGCTAGTTTGCTGGCCGGGGGGCTAAGACCGAGACTTACAAGGATGATGGGAGAAGAAAGTGTGATCGAATGGTTAAAACGAAAGCGGGACTGGTATCATTGTCGAATCTATTTAACAACGAACTTATTCCTGTTTATATGCTACCATAAATGCACCAAACCGTATAGTTATTTACATGTTGCATGTCAATATCAACATTGTTTTCTTATAAACATGACACAATTAAATATTGAGATTATCATTATACATGTAGTAAACAGGTTTCTTATTATAAGAACCCTATTGTAACATATCACCTAAAATTTATTCATACCAGGATTTTAATATATGCACACCAGCGTTGCGTAATAGAAATTGACCGAACAGTTGGGCGTCACATACTTAATATACACAGTGGGATGTCACTGCATTCTATTGCAATATGTCACAATGAATATTGCAAAGAAAAGGCATTGTATATTCAGAGGCATACCAGTTGTATGACAATGCGTGTAATTACCACGGCTGTTACCACGGCCGTTACCACGGCAGTGGTATGAATTATCCATTGCGTGTGCTTACCACGACCGTGGTATGTATAACTCAATGCGTGTGCTTACCACGACCGTGGTAGGTTATAATAGCGTAAATGAGTCTCCATTGTCCTTCCTAGTAAAGTTAGAATGTTGACAACCTGTTAAAAACTCAAACCTCGTTAGAATTCTGGGAAACTTACTTTATCATGCAAATAAACATGTCTGCTATTAAACATCAATAAGGAAATAGGGGGTTTAATACCTTCTAAGAAACATTTCTTCAGTTGTATACTAACACCGGGTCAAAGGTCAACACTATGTTTACCCCTTGCAATTTCATACCCTGTCTACTTTCACTTCTCAAATTTATATCAAAAACTGTCAAAAACATGATGAGCTGCATTTTCAAATATCAACAACATGTCCAGAATACAGTTACAGCCAAAAAATAACAGGAAACTGCACTAAAAAAAGTTTTTAAAGAAAAAAAGATTAGCACTCTTTAATACAGAACTACTTTCGACTGCACCAGGCGAGCACATCCTGTTGATTTAGTGTAATTAGACCTTGGTATGTATAACTCAATGCGTGTGCTTACCACGGCCGTGTTTTGAATTACCCAATGCGTGTGATTACTATGGTCATGGTATGAATTAACCAGTGCGTGTGATTACCACGGCCGTGGTAGGAATTACACACTGCCTTACCACGGTAGTGGTACTCCTATCATATCTCGTTTAAATAATAGTTAATAGTATTACTTAAAATAACAATACTGAAGTTAGTTAAAAATCAACAGCAACAACAAAAACACACTTACACATAAGGATCGGTACCCAGGATATCGGGATGACGTCACGTCCGGAATAACAAGTTTGAAATTTTAACGCTCCGTAAAAATACTTCTAGTTTTTATTTTAAAATGGTTATTTAACGTCTAACGTTATGGATATTATCGGAAAGATGTAGTAAAATGGTACTGTTTTAATGCGGAAATATTTTTTTTATGATGGATCACCAAGAGATTCATGAATTAGAAAATCTTTCTTTGCGGAAAATGACGACGGATTCCGCCAATAGCGTTAATCCAGAGAATTGGGCGGCGGAACAAAACTTCAAAAGAACACCGGAACGTATGAACTCTTCAAATACGCAACGGAGAAACTGTTCACATCAACTGAATTGAAGTATCGCTCAAAACAAATCCCGGTAACGGATATACATGTTAATTGAAACGCAATACAAACTATCCTCTGAAAAGACATATCTGTTCACTCTTAACATGTATCATACAAAATGTTCATGCTTGGTAAATGGAAAGGGTATGAACCACTTGATGCACACTGACCTACATGAGATATTGAACATAATTGAAAAGAAAATGGAAAATAAAAACTGTTCTTTAGATGATTTAACAAGAACATAATCTAATTGATCATGTCTTACTATAAATCAGATAGCAATGAACAAAATGTACGCAAAACAGACAGTGAGGACGACTCCTCCATGCGTAGCATCGAAGGAGAGACTGATGTCAAATCTCTGGACAATGATTACTCTGAGTGCGAAGTTGTATATAAATGACACCCGACGTGATCAAGCTCAGCTTACAAATGACGGACTCTTTGCTTTATTCTCAGATAAAAGTACAGATACATTCAATTCACGAGGAACACTTCAGCAACTTAATGAAACATACGGCACCGCAACGGACAACCATTTGGATGATAGCATCACTGAACTAAAATCAGTAGTACAAAACAAGCAAAACCTGGAACGAAGAAAACATCGAAAAACATACGCCAAAAAGACAAGCCTAATAAGGAACAGGAAAGCAAACACACATGAAATCACAGAATCATATTGTTTCAATGACTGCACCGAAAAGAGTGGTAACATGACTAGATGCAATTGGTGCATGAAATGGTATCATGACAAATGTGTCGGAATTAATCATACAGATAATATCGGATGGCGTAGTTGCGAAAAATGCAGAAATATGCCAATCATGATACAACAAATGCTGCAATCATGTTCAAATGTAAAGCATTCTATTGAAAGCATATCCAAACAAGTTTTAGATCTTTCGGCTAACGTAGATTCCAAATTCCAAACAGTTAGAAGATAGAATAACAGCCTTAAATAAGCACCAGAAATGTTTTAGCCAGGAAAACACAGTTTCAATTTGCGAAATCAAGCGAGATATTCCAAATCTTAAAACTGATATGGTCAAGAAATATCATCATAACCAAATCATAAGGAATATTTGACAAGCTGAAAACCTCGCCAGACCTGATTAAATATCAAGCTACCAAAGGATGCCTACAAATAGAGCAGTGGCAGAAAAACTATAGCGTGGCTCCAGCGTAAATGGAGTGTCTACAATAAAATGTGCAGCAACTCTGCAGTTCAGGGTGAGAAGGTTCTAGGCCCGTTCTCCATATTTTATCTCGATGTACATGGAGGATGAACCTGGCATGTTCACCCCTGTTAGGCGCCATATAACCTTTCATGTGTTGGTGCGCCTTAAAACCCCAATTCAATTCAATTTAATTCGATCTTTCAACATCTAGGCCAGTATTGTGTTTATGCATACATCAACAACGCTGCTATAACTAGTGTTACATCACAATTTAGGGCGTTCTATTTCTGATTTCATGTTATGCACGCATATATGTTAATATACATGCATATATGTTAATATATGACTATGCCACATATATAGAAATGTCATTTTGAAACTTATACTCGCAACGCCTGGGACATGAAAACGTTCTCTGGTTTAAAAGGCTGTACATAACTTGTAAGTAGAAAATTAATTTATTCAATTTGAAATTATTGTTTCATTAGAACTAGTTTTTTTAAACACACTTCATCAGGTAAAACTATTAAGACTTGGACACCTTTTGTAAAAAAAACACAACGACATGTGTCACATAGATTTGTGACTTATATCCATGGACGTGATAGTAAAGACCCTGTGTCAAAACTTTCTCGCCTCTCAACGCTGGTTGGAAATCCACTAGTCAAGTGAGAAAGTGTTGATTATTATATACGGATGGTGGGAGCTATACAGTACTGGTTGTACCCAGGAAATATTGTGTGTGGTTTGCCTCTTCCACAAAAACAATAGACAGTCATGATAGGCCAAACATAAGCTAAAAATGACGTAAAAAACCATTCATACAAATACATATATATTAAGAAATAATGTAATCTTTCAGTATACCTCTGTGAATCTGCAATATCCAAATTTACATTCCGCAATATTTATTTTTGTTCTCTAGGGAAATGAACACATATTTTTCAGATTTTGTTTAAATCAATATGGCAGTAGGTCATTGGCATATTATGTGTTTCGCATGTAGCACGGCAAACATTACTCTACCCGTGCATGATGTTGCATGTGATAGATTTTGATGCAGACATTTCGGTTTATTATTTGGTAAGATATATTTTGTGCTACATCTTAAGGACTCACACCCCTATTATCTAACTTGAATACTCGTGTCCTACATATGAAGGAGGTAGATAAAAAACAAGTTCGCTTTTCTACATTTTACAGGATACATTGGTCTATCTTTACCAGGTTCTAAATATACAGCATTTTAGGACGAGATCACAGAAAAATGCATGTTGATATAAAATATCTAGCTAATTCTGCCTCATTTTACACATCATGGGTCTAATCACCACGGGGTTGTATTTTTGTCTAAATTTTGATAAGTGTCAGGCAAACATGAAATTAAAAGAAGTTCAATCTGGTAAATATTTGTTAAATATGTTAAATTGCAGATATTGGATCAATGAAGAATTTAATCATAAATACATGTTGTAAAATATGTTTATCTCTATGCCACGAACAAAAACATTACAATGGGACCCTATTGAAAATTAATTGTGGTGTGAGACGTTAATGAATGCTTATTTTGTTTTCTTTAAATGTTCATGACACTATATGACTATATGACAATGTTCCAGCTCACAGACTAGCTGTTTGATTCATCGTTCGACAAAATGTTCGAATATCACGCTTGATTCCTGGCACAATAGTGTTTTCATTAGTTATTTGCAGTCTTAATGGAAAACGGCAATTTGGAATAATCATGTCTTGCCAGGTTTAAGTGGTGACAATTACTATTAAAGTTGTTATTGAAAATTTGCAAAGAACATAAATGGAGGTGGCCATCTTGGAACGATGACGTCATTGCGCCTTTTACCATATATGGCATACTGACAAAATGTTTTTTAAAGCAAAGAAAATCACTGCAAATGAAAAATAAGCAAACAATTTAGACATTTTACATGTGTATATTTATTTTTAATCAGTTTGCAGTGATCTTCTTTGCTTTTAAAATGTATTTTGTCCATTTGCCATATATGGTAAAATGGCGCGATGACGTCATCGTTCCAAGATGGCCGCCTCCATTTATGTTCTTTGCACATTTTCAATAGGTCATGTCTATAATTCTATCAGCTTTTTTTTCAAGTTTTTCAGAGCCCTTTTAAATAAATCGTGTTTGAAAATAGTGCATCAACCCCTTTAATGTCAAAATTCAATTTTCAGATTCAGCAAGCTTGCCGTGCTACTGTTCACACGATGCCACAACCGCAGATAAAGGGTCGGATGATCTCAATACAGGCAGCCCTGCCAAAGTTCCCAGTGGCCCCACTGAACCAGACACTGGAGAAATACCTCCAGACTCTTAGACCATTGCTGACGGATGAAGAATACAGGAACACGGAACAGGTGAGATTTTTCTCATCTTTTAGTTGGGTGTAAGAATTGGGGCATAAGTGATTACTCTTTTCGATAATGCTCCTTTGATTGATTGATTGATTGATTAAATTTAAGAGGGTGACCCAATTAGTATGTTGCTTATCTACTTTGAGGCCCTAATATATGCCAGTTACATTTTTTTGGCAGTCTGTTAAGGTAAAAGAAAAAAATACCAGCCGTTCGGGTAACCCGACCAACCCCTAATATTTAGTTCCTACGACAGTTTTTACAGTAGAAGTTAGCAAGAACAGTAAAAATGAGAATCTTCTCTCTATATAGCCTATAAAGAGACCTAAACACCACTTTGTAACATAAATGGAATGGTCCAAGTTTAAAGAAAGGACAGTCCATTGTACATTCATAGCGGGCTAAGGGTTGATATTGTTTGACATTCTATTTAGTTGTATTATTTTGGCAATCTATTTTAATAGGCAATCAATTAAGTTCTATTATTAATTGCACATGTATACCCATAAATAGTCAGGTATAAGTATGGTTTACCTTTTATTTGTTCAGCTTTGTGCAGAATTTGAGAAAGGAGTTGGACGAGAACTGCAAGCAAAACTTCAGGAGCGAGCCAAACACCACGTGAATTGGGTAACACAAGCATCATATAGTAACATGACCAGTCATTGAAATAAGTTGATTACTTAAAACCAGGTACTCTCTAATCCCTCACAACACTCCCATGTACTTATATCCCCTCCAAATGACTTAAAACCAGGTACTCTCTAATCCCTCACAACACTCCCATGTACTTATATCCCCTCCAAATGACTTAAAACCAGGTACTCTCTAATCCATCACAACACTACCATGTACTTATATCTACTCCAAATGACTTAAAACCAGGTACTCTCTAATCCCTCACAACATTCCCATGTACTTATATCCCCTCCAAATGACTTAAAACCAGGTACTCTCTAATCCATCACAACACTACCATGTACTTATATCTACTCCAAATGACTTAAAACCAGGTACTCTCTAATCCCTCACAACACTACCATGTACTTATATCTACTCCAAATGACTTAACACCAGGTACTCTCTAATCCCTCACAGCACTCCCATGTACTTATATCTACTCCAAATGACTTAAAACCAGGTACTCTCTAATCCCTCACAACACTCCCATGTACTTATATCTACTCCAAATGACTTAAAACCAGGTACTCTCTAATCCCTCACAACACTCCCATGTACTTATATCCCCTCCAAATGACTTAAAACCAGGTACTCTCTAATCCCTCACAACACTCCCATGTACTTATATCCCCTCCAAATGACTTAAAACCAGGTACTCTCTAATCCCTCACAACACTACCATGTACTTATATCCCCCCCAAATGACTTAAAACCAGGTACTCTCTAATCCATCACAACACTACCATGTACTTATATCTACTCCAAATGACTTAAAACCAGGTACTCTCTAATCCCTGACAACACTCCCATGTACTTATATCCCCTCCAAATGACTTAAAACCAGGTACTCTCTAATCCATCACAACACTACCATTTACTTATATCTACTCCAAATGACTTAAAACCAGGTACTCTCTAATCCCTCACAACACTACCATGTACTTATATCTACTCCAAATGACTTAACACCAGGAACTCTCTAATCCCTCACAGCACTCCCATGTACTTATATCTACTCCAAATGACTTAAAACCAGGTACTCTCTAATCCATCACAACACTCCCATGTACTTATATCTCCTCCAAATGACTTAAAACGAGGTACTCTCTAATCCATCACAACACTACCATGTACTTATATCTACTCCAAATGACTTAAAACCAGGTACTCTCTAATCCCTTACAACACTACCATGTACTTATATCTACTCCAAATGACTTAACACCAGGTACTCTCTAATCCCTCACAGCACTCCCATGTACTTATATCTACTCCAAATGACTTAAAACCAGGTACTCTCTAATCCCTCACAACACTCCCATGTACTTATATCCCCTCCAAATGACTTAAAACCAGGTACTCTCTAATCCATCACAACACTACCATGTACTTATATCTTCTCTAAATGACTTAAAACCAGGTACTCTCTAATCCCTCACAGCACTCCCATCTACTTATATCTACTCCAAATGACTTAAAACCAGGTACTCTCTAATCCCTCACAACACTCCCATGTACTTATATCTACTCCAAATGACTTAAAACCAGGTACTCTCTAATCCCTCACAACATTCCCATGTACTTATATCCACTCCAAATGATATGACGTTTGGGGGTTGGAGTGGGGGTATAATGCAATCATCTTGTGCATCTGTGTGTCCGTGGGCACTTGTTGTCTAGGCTCTTAGAACTTCATAGTTACACAGCACTTGGCTGCTGGAGTAAGCTTATGGCTTTTAGGGTCAGTAGGTTAAAGGTCAAGGTAGCCGTGACCTGATATTGTGCAATAACTTCCGAAATATATTACCTGCAAGGCTCATAAACCTCCAGGGACATATCTTGCGGGTAGGAAGGGGAAGTCAAACAGTATACCGACAAGTTTCAATGGGAAAGTTTAATAACTTTTACTGTCCATTAACCCGCTGCATATATATAATGTTCTTTCTTTGAAATAAGACCATTCCATTTATGTGACAAGGGGTCTTATGTAAGCGAATTACTCGCAGGCTGATCTGGGTTTACTATGGACGCAAATGTCATTATAGTCGTGCTTAGCGGGTTAATGGTTAATATAAATGGGATTACATTTTTGAATTAGTGGTAAATGCTATTTGTGTTAATTTCAGCTGTCAGACTGGTGGAAGAATGTTTCTTACCTGGATTACAGAGAGCCATGCGTCATCCACTCTAACCCCGGCGGCCTCTTCCCAAAGGCAGATTACAGTGACCTGGATGGACAACTCACGTATGTACTTGCTTATTTTTGAAATAATAACTGAAGTATATTTTTGAAATAATAACTGAAGTATGTGTTACAATCGGTATGTATCAATTGTTTAGCTCGTCTGGCCTTCGGTTTAAAATCAGGTATGTACCTCAAATATGAAGGTCACACTAATCAAAATCATGTCTCAGGCAAAACTGAAAGTACTCTAGGGAATTGGATGAAATCTCCCGATATAACAGCCATGTTAGTCTGTAGAGCATCCACAGGCCCTCTTGTGCCTCTTTCCTTTTAGCTAAGCTAGCACAGGATATCTTATGGAATGAATTCACTTTGAAAGTAAAAAACGGTGATTTATTAATGATAACAATAAATAAACGCACAACTAATGATTTCAGGTACTCATGACTGTAAATATAGATATAAAAATCGAACAGGAAAAGTAGCATTCAAGGACGACAGTCAATCACAAACACACAGTGAAACACAGAACAATATTAAAGATAAATAAAAGGCCAAAAAAGACATCACAAACTCAAAATGGTTGACTATAAGACTACCGCCTTGGAACGGTCAGTGGCAATAAGGCCGCTGGGGGTTTAAACCAGGTTCTAGGGTGTACCAAACCTCACACCTACCCTGTAAAGTCACTTGAAATGTTGTTACATGCATATCTGAATGAGGATCGGATGCTCTGTAGATGAGTATTAAGGTTCAGTGTGTCCTTTTGTAATCAGTTCTTTTCGGAGTTTGTGGTCTAGTGTCAGAGGTCATGGGTTCGATCGTCGCCGTGTTATTTATCCGTTGGAAAGGTACTTAATCCATTTTGCTTATTACTAGTTCTGCCCAGGAATTGAACTGAATGTTGTTTAACGCCTCATCAACACAGTATAGGTTATTTAGAGCCGCCCCAGAGAGAGGGGAATGATACATAAGAATCCGGGAACCTGCCCTACTATAAATTCCTATGGTTCTTTAACGTGCTCGGAGGATATACCGATACACGGGACCGCCCGGTTTACGTCCGCATCCGAAGGACGAGACTAAGGGAAAGTGTCTTGCCCAAGAACAGTTCTGCCCAGGTAGCCATCGAGAGGGATTAATATAAGTTGAAAGAATATTTAAAAAATCAAGAACTATCGATGTAAAATAAGTGTAAACTAAACTAAGGATGCTTTGTTTAATTAAATTCTCTTTAATAGTACCGGGTAATACCAATAGCCGGTTGAAGTTTATAAGAATGCACACCCTTTCATTTCAGGTATGCATCAAGATTGATTGCCGGAATGTTAGACTATAAAATGACAATAGACAAGTAAGTATTTCTCACCTGTTTCTTACTTCTTACCATTAGGCTCGTGACATGCATTTGTATGATTTGTCAGTTGTATTAAGACCTGTTAAGATATGTTTATTTGGCTTGACTGCGATCATGCTTACAGTTTCAGATCTTCACAACATTGATCTGAAGGTGTTTTTATTCAATCAACAAGTCCTTTACAGAGTCAATGCCCTTGCGTATCTCCGAATTATCAAAATTAAAGCCTATTTAAACCAAAGGACAATTTATGATAAGGGCGTATGTTGGCCCCCAATATATTCAAAATGCAAAAAAATAATATTTATGTATAATCTGTTGTGCATATTGAAGTAAATTGATCATATTCTGTCTTCAAAATATATTTTTATTTATTTTATTTATCTAGAAAAATTAATAGGGTCTCAAAAACGGCATTTTTGGTAATTTTGTTATATTTTGTAGATTTTGGACCTTTTTGGGCAAGAGTTAGATCCTAAAAATATAGAGCGCACCTCCGAGCACACACAGTTTTTTGGCTGATGATGCATCCCTATCAAGTTCCTGTTTCAACAAAAAATCAGCTGTGCTCGAGGGTGCGCTCTGTATTTCCAAGACCAAAAACTGATCGAAAACTGCTGAAAATGAACAAAATGTCATTTTTTGAAAGAAAAAGCCTTGTTTGTGAGGCTCTTAAACTCATTTAGAGCCGTCAAACATACTTGTAATGAGTTTTAATATTGATTCAGTTCATTTGTAGCTAAACTAGATATTCAAAACTTGTGCATTAAAACTTTCATTATCGGGGGCCAATTTTGTCCCTTATCATACCTAGTGGTTTGTTTCAATAACAACTTTGACATGTTCGACAAAGCAGAATTATGCATGCATTGCAGAGTTATTGTCCTTTATTAGGAAAAAAATAGTGAATGTTTTATATACGCAATCACTTTGATAAATGATTTTCACTAAATTTGGTATTGAAGAATGATTGTACACCTCACCGTGCACCGTTGTATTTAGTGTGCCCAGTTATTTCTCTATGGTGACATCTCGCTCATATCACTAGAGCAGTGGCAGAAAAACTATAGCGTGGCTCCAGCGTAAATGGAGTGTCTACAATAAAATGTGCAGCAGCTCTGCAGTTCAGGGTGAGAATGTTCTAGGCACGTTCACCATATTTTATCTCGATGTACATGGAGGATGAGCCTGGCATGTTCATTCCTGTTAGGCGCCATATAACCTTTCATATGTTGATGCGCCTTAAAACCCCAATTCAATTCAATTCAATGCCATGTTTTGGGTCTTGTTGTATTTTGATCCACCGTCCAAATGTTTAACAGTATTTAATTTTCCAGTGTATTTTCCTTTTAATGTATATTTTACTACTATACACTGACTTATGTAAAGACCGGACAGTGTTTGAAATTATTCGAATATGCACACTTTATTGTGTTTCTATATATTGTGTGTACAGAGTATGGTACACACTAAATCTAGTAGTATCACCAGAGCTGTAACCCCAGATATATTACAAACCTAAACAAACAATGTGTACTCAACATCTACATGTACTTCAATGTGAAATAGTCCCTTACCCAGAGCACCACCGCCATTACGTGGTCCGAGTATTAACTTTCATACCCCATCCAACCCCATCACCAAGAAGGAAAAACGGGTTGGCTGGGGTATGAAATAAAATCTTATTTTTTTTTTTTTTCAGAATTTTAGTTTAAAAAAACGTGTTTTATTGTCGAAATATCAGTTGAATCATCGCTAAATGGAATTAAGGCGGGACCACGTAACGTCTTACGAACTATAGATCTACATAGCTTATACTTGTTATCATCCACCTGTAGCTGGGTATGTAAAAGCGACTAAGAGCTTACCCAGGAAGACGATATTCTGAGCGCAAGAGGGTCGAGCGCCAAAGCATTTCCAAAGCTCTATGCACTATATGTTATTTCAGTCAGACCCTGCAGGTAGAACACCTGGGTAAGAACCCCCTGTGTATGATGCAGTATTTGCAAATCCTGTCGGCGTGCCGTGTGCCGGGAATCAAGCGCGATGACTGGAACTGCTTCCCACCGGATAAACAAGGCGCATCTCGACATATAACAGTCATGTACAACACCAATGTACGTGGTTTGTGAGTTGAAGCAAATATAATCACACATGTCAGTTCCCTTTAACCCTGTATCAATTTTACATGTAATTGTTTTGATCGTTCTTTGACACTCAGATCAGAAAAAAAAGTATTATTTATGCTTTTCTCTATACATGTGTGACACAGTAAATGAATAACAAATGTTAAGGGTATTTGTGTACCCGTCCTAGAGTCCCATGGTGACCGTGGAGCAAATTATACTGATATTCCCCAAATCATTACATTTTACTGAGAAAGGAAAACAGATATTTGACCGAGTTTACTTCTCCCCCCACCCACCCACACACACACACACACACACACACACACACACACACACACACACACACACAGCACCAAAGTATATACACTGTAATCTCTTCATAAAAATGTTCATTTGAGACATAATTAAAAACAATATGACCTCCAATTAAACTCCACCCACCCACTCCTACCCCAACCCCAAGAAAGACGTCCGAGTTTTAAATAAAAAATCATTTGACGTGCTGTGTATCTCTTTCATAGAATGATCACATATCGGCAGAGCTTATGCCATAGTGCGGTGTCCGTCGTCCGTCTGTAAAGTATTTTTTGCTGCGACTATTGTTCATGAAACTTTACAGGAATGTTGCCCATGATGTCTAGTTGATCCTAGCAAAAGTTCAAGTTTATGTGAAATCCAAGATGACCGTCAAAGCTAAAAATAGATTGTTAAAAAACATTTTGATTCGACGTTAAACATGGCTGCCAGCGGCCATCTTTGTTTACATAGAATTATATAGAGTTATATAAAAAATTGCAGTGACTACTCCTCTGAAACTACTTGACGGATGTTCATGAAACTTCACAGGAATGTTGCTCTTGATGTCGAAGATGTCGAAGTGATCCTAGCAAAATTTCAGACCGGATCCTTGTCGAAAATCGTTTTTCGACATGAATCATTTTTCGACATTAAACATGGCCGACAGTGGCCATCTTTGTTTACAGAGAGTTATACAGCAAACATATGTAACGAATACTCCTCTGAAACTACTTGACAGATTTTCATGAAACTTCGCAAGAATGTTACTCTTGATGTCGAGTTGATCCTAGCAAAAGTTTAGGTCAGCCGGAAATTCAAGATGGCTGCCACGGCTAAAAATAGATTTTTAAAAAGCAAGTTTGTAGCGACTACTTCTTGAAAACTATACGTGATATTGATATTGGACTTTTTCTAAAATGATCAGAATGACATGATGTTGATCCTTGTCGAAAATTATTTTGATTCAACATTAAACATGGCTGCCAGTGGCCATCTTTGTTTACATAGAGTTATATAGTAATAACTTGTAGCGGCTACTCGTCTGAAACTACTTGAAAAATGTTCATGAAACTTCACAGGAATGCTGATCTAGTTATTAAAACCTATCAGTAGAGCTTCAAGGTCATTGACCTCTTGTTTTGTTACATATAACATGTCGTCATAGGTAAAGAAGTCTCTTATTTGTTGTCTTATTAAAATCTTGCTCTTTTGGATAGAAAAATGTTTAATAATGTCTCTCAGGAGGGACCCTTTAATTGGAATAATACACGAGCGTGCCCTTATGCCTGCACATAATCTTCGAAAGGGTGTGTTGCAGTATACATAGATAAATATAGATAGATAGTGTAGTACTGCAATTCATTGTGTTTTCAGCAGTTTAGTTAGTTAAAAGCATATCTTTAATGTTGTACTTCTTTTTTAGATTTGTAAAAAATAAACAATAAAAAGACACACCTAACTGTTCATGAATCTCTCCCCAGGTATTTGAAGTGCCAGTATACGGTCAGGATGGTCAACCCCTTACGGCCCCACAGCTCAAGCAGCAGTTTATGGAGGTTGTGACCAGCGGGGCCACCAAAGGGGACTCACTTGGGATCTTTACAGTTGAACATAGGGACACCTGGGCTAAAGTGTACAAGAAATTGTTACAAGGTAAACCGTTGTCAATGATTGTGTTTTATAGTTGGTTGTGGTTAAGTACTGGTAAATTGGGAAAATATTTTGTCTGTTTGTCTGGTAAACATATGTCACTAAAAGATTTAAAATCAATATTCTTGAATAAGTATTATTTATAATTATTAGTAAAGATTCTGCGTTTAAAATCTTGCCTCTCACTGACGTGGGTTCGAACCCCACAGGGACCTCGACTTGTGAGTGAGAAAGTGTCCATTACGTGGTCCGAGTAATAACATTCATACCCCATCCAACCCCTTCCCCAAGAAGCGAAAACGGGGTTGGCTGGGGTATGAAATAAATCCTTAATTTCGGCTTAAACTATTTTCATATTGTACATGTTGTAAAATTAAAACATTTAATTGGTCATGTAAAAAGGTTTTCGCATTATTCACTGATTTCGCATTTTTTTCATGCGTTTGGACGTGTTTTATTGTCGAAATATCCGTTATTAAATCTGCTAATGTAAGCTTCCAATCGCTTTAAAGGGACACATGGCAATCTTGAGTTTTATTCAAACATTTAAATTTGCTCCTCAATTTACTTATCCTGCGTCATTTTGACTTTAAAACTGCTTGCATATAATTAAATAAAAAAATGAAATTTCAACTTTCTTTCCCTTTTTCACCAAATTTTTAAATATATTACTGGTGCAATATTATAAAAAGTTAGTAACATGCAAAAATAATTTGCTTTGAACTATTCTAACAATTAACATTAATGATTAAACAAATGCAAATTAAGAGGAAAACTAACGGGACGCCGTGAGTTTTTAATAAATCAAGATTGCCGTGTGTCCCTTTACTAAGGGAATTAAGGTTCGACCACGTAATGGATTCTTACAGATGTGGGATATACAGTACTGTTTCTACACAGGAAAATGTTGGTGGTCTGCCTCCCCCACTGAAAAAATGACACATATATAGCCTAAAATGTGCTAAAAATTGCTTAAAACTAACCAACCAACCATCTTTTACCTTGTTTAGGGGACCCCTGTGTATTATTCGCACCCATTCTTTGAGGTTGAAAAGTTGGGGAAAATATTAAGTTCCCTGTGTATCATGCTTTGAATAAAAGAAAAGTTGAATAAGCCTTCCTTGACCTCCAACTTCCTCTCTCTCTCTCCCTCTCTCTGATAGATAAGACCAATAAGTCGTCACTAGATTCCATACAAAAAAGTATCCTAGTTTTGTGTCTGGATGGCAAGAACACGGACCAGGTTGATCTACGCACCTCCAGCGGACACCAGATGTTACATGGGCGTGGGTCAGCCGCACACACGGGAAACAGGTGGTTCGACAAAACTATACAGGTGAGTGAGATGTTACAAGGGCGTGGGTCAGCCGCACACTCGGGAAACAGGTGGTTCGACAAAACTATACAGGTGAGTGAGATGTTACAAGGGCGTGGGTCAGCCGCACACTCGGGAAACAGGTGGTTCGACAAAACTATACAGGTGAGTGAGATGTTACAAGGGCATGGGTCAGCCGCACACTCGGGAAACAGGTGGTTTGACAAAACTATACAGGTGAGTGAGATGTTACAAGGGCATGGGTCAGCCGCACACTCGGGAAACAGGTGGTTCGACAAAACTATACAGGTGAGTGAGATGTTATACGGGCCTGGGTCAGCCGCACACTCGGGAAACAGGTGGTTCGACAAAACTATACAGGTGAGTGAGATGTTATACGGGCCTGGGTCAGCCGCACACTCGGGAAACAGGTGGTTCGACAAAACTATACAGGTGAGTGAGATGTTATACGGGCCTGGGTCAGCCGCACACTCGGGAAACAGGTGGTTCGACAAAACTATACAGGTGAGTGAGATGTTATACGGGCCTGGGTCAGCCGCACACTCGGGAAACAGGTGGTTCGACAAAACTATACAGGTGAGTGAGATGTTATACGGGCCTGGGTCAGCCGCACACTCGGGAAACAGGTGGTTCGACAAAACTATACAGGTGAGTGAGATGTTATACGGGCCTGGGTCAGCCGCACACTCGGGAAACAGGTGGTTCGACAAAACTATACAGGTGAGTTAGACGTAATACGGGCGTGGGTCAGCCGCACACTCGGGAAACAGGTGGTTCGACAAAACTATACAGGTGAGTGAGTAAAATCGACATTAACTTGTATACATTCGGTAAATGGACGATACTAGAATAATAATAATATGATAATTTATTGAGAAGTTGACGTCAGAGGTGGCGAACAAATTAATCAGAGCATCTCTAACGTGTTCAAAGCCTTATTAACAAATTTAGTACTTTATCTACACCAACATTAAAAACCCACCTGTTAATAGATATAATTATATAAAAAAGGGAAGCTTATTACATCAGAAAAGGCTTAGATTTGTGCGTATACCAGCCATTGGCGACTGGGTAGAGGGAGGTGTCTTCTCACCAAGGCAACTAGGTTCGATTTCCCTACAGCCAGACCCAGGTAAAAATACATGAACGTTTACACCGACGTTCTAATTGATGTCAGGTATACATACAATTATGAAAGCGGTGGATCTATGATTATGGGGCTAGTGCTCTACTTATGTAGGTTTATATTGGTATATTGGGATACGGAGATAAAATGCATCCGATAGTATATTAACGATATGGAAAATGTGCATTGCTACAAGGTAATGCCTTGTTTCATGATAATAATTCATGTGTATTGCAACAACCTTTTTTGTTTGCATATTTCCTAGTAAGTTTTCAACTGTGGTTGAAATGGCAATATAGGTTGATGAGATTGTAACTTTTTGTTGCACAGTTTATTGTGGGTGCCGATGGATACAGTGGTCTGAACTATGAACATACAACTGCGGACGGCCCACCAGTCATACATCTCATGGATCACTGTGTAGAGTTCATGTAAGTTTTCATCTAAATCGTCAAAATTGCAAGTAATGTAACCCGTCCTAGAATTAATGGTGTCTAAAAATTAGCCGATAGTGGTCAGTGCGTACCATGGTGAATCCGGAGACTACACGTTTGTGATAGTGGACAGTGCGTACCACGGTGAATCCGGAGACTACACATTTGTGATAGTGGACAGTGCGTACCACGGTGAATCCGGAGACTACACGTTTGTGATAGTGGACAGTGCGTACCACGGTGAATCCGGAGAATACACATTTGTGATAGTGGACAGTGCGTACCACGGTGAATCCGGAGACTACACGTTTGTGATAGTGGACAGTGCGTACCACGGTGAATCCAGAGACTACACGTTTGTGATAGTGGACAGTGCGTACCACGGTGAATCCGGAGAATACACGTTTGTGATAGTGGTCAGTGCGTACCACGGTGAATCCGGAGACTACACGTTTGTGATAGTGGACAGTGCGTACCACGGTGAATCCGGAGACTACACGTTTGTGATAGTGGACAGTGCGTACCACGGTGAATCCGGAGACTACACGTCTGTGATAGTGGTCAGTGCGTACCACGGTGAATCCGGAGACTACACGTTTGTGATAGTGCTCATTACGTACCATGGTGAATCCGGAGACAACAAGTTGTGATAGTGGTCAGTGCGTACCATGGTGAATCCGGAGACTATACGTTTGTGATAGTGGTCAGTGCGTACCATGGTGAATCCGGAGACTACACGTTTGTGATAGTGGTCAGTGCGTACCATGGTGAATCCGGAGACTACACGTTTGTGATAGTGGTCATTGCGTACCACGGTGAATCCGGAGACTACACGTTTGTGATAGTGGTCAGTGCGTACCATGGTGAATCCGGAGACTACACGTTTGTGATAGTGCTTATTGCGTACCACGGTGAATCCGGAGACTACAAGTTCGAGCCTTACTGACAACTCTGGGTGCCTTCAGTGTGTTTAGGCAAGACAGTATGTCTTAGCCTTGTCCGTTGGATTATGGATCTTTTTTTTTCTTCGAAAAAGTTGAGCTCGTGTGGTCCTTTGTATCAAAGTCTATCCTCTGAGCAAGTTAAATTGTGAAATATTCCGTAGTATGAGTAGGGAACAGTCCCCCAGATTTATATATGCATGCAGGCTTAAAGTCAAAATGATACGAGATTAATAAATCAAAGTGCCAGTTTTAATGATTGATGAGTGCTTTAACATTGCAATGCCACTATAATTTTTTTTTTTTTTTAGAAATGTTCAGATATATTATTGCTGTATTATATCGGTAAAACAACTACACTAAACCAAAATGCTAAGTACCAACCTAAGAATATGTCAATAATATTCTCATTGTTTTGTGTATTTTGAGCTTGATTAGAGATACGGCTCAACTGCAAAATAACGAGTGTAAATTGTCTGCTCTGATTGCATGAACATATTTTAAAACTTTTAAGTCGATGTGTTTTCTTAGAAATAAGTTATAACACTTATAGAACTGGATATATAGGATTTTATTAAGTACTTCGAATTAGTGCTTTCGATGTTCCCAATTCTAAAATATGCCAGTTAAAATTATTTTGACATTATGTTTTACTAGCATTACCACTACAAATGCGTTTGCAAAAGAAATTTTCGAAATATTTAATGTTAACGCTGAATTACAGTTACTTGAATTTCAAACAATATTCAATTTAAAGGGATGTAATCTAAGATTATCCATATTTCATTTTTTTTATAGACGAAAAATCTGCGATAAATGGGTCAAATTTTTATGTTTTTTTTTCTATTATTTCATACCAATTTTAAGAATTTTATATCTTTAAGCGATCTTTGACTCATGTTATGTGTTTTATCAGTACATTTCATGTTTTCATATAAAGGTAGGGTAACTCTCAAAAGATGTAACAATTTAAACAAAAAATAAATGTTTTACAAACTATGGTAAAAAAAATATACATATGATATATCTATTCTAAAATATATTTAAAATAAGAGAATTAGTTAAGATACAAAAGTTGATACTTAGAAATTTTGTACAGTGTAAATAAGCCATAAAGCACCAATAGAAATTACGCTGAACATACAAACACAAGACTTCCCATCTATGGTGATGCACCTAGCTTTAACAAGAACATCATTTGTAGATATTACTGAGGTGAACCTCGTGTCTGCTATTTATAACTTGTGGATTCCTTTATTGCCTGATAAGACTTGTTGTAATTTATTATTATTAATTATTATGATTTATTATAGGAAACATGAAACTTTCCTATAATATTCCATCTATATCTTTGACCCATTTAACATTTTAAAATTGGTAATTTCATTTTGTGTTGTTTTTTATGCTCCCACCACCGCATGGTGAGGGGACATCTATCGTTAGCCATGTCCGTCCATCCGTCCTTACTTTCGTCCGTCCGTTCCTTCCTTCCTTCCGTCCGTCCGTCCGTACGTCCGTCCGTCCTTCCGCCCCGAAAAGTTTGTGTGTCTATCTCCTCCCACAGTTCTCAACCGATTGCTTTGAAACTTTACAGGATTCTTACCTATGATGTCAAGCTGTGCATAATGTTTTATCGTCAAAATTGACCCAGTCTTTCCAGACTATGACCCTTTTTTTGTCATTTTTCACGTTAAAATATCTTGTGTGTCTATCTTCTGATCCTCTCCCACAGTTTTCCTCCGTTTCTTTTCAAACATTACAGGATGCTTACCTCAAAATGTGCATATCGATTCGGCGTCAAAGCCGACCCAGTATTACCAGAGTTACGGCCCTTTTCGTCAAATTTTACGTTTTACACTGATTGTTTTCAGTGTGGGCATCCATGTCCAATGGACACATTTCTAGTTTTTAAACAAATTTTGCCCAAACGCCTGATTTAGCCCCTTTAATAATATGAACTTTTTGTTAATCATTTGCCTTACAGTAAAAGTGGTAAGGACAGGCAACCAGCTGAGGATGTACAGAAACCAATCAAACTGAAGTTTAATCTCACACAGGACGTCTCTGAAAAACTGGAGGCTGCCAAAGTTAATGCTGACAGGTAAGTTTCGGAGAGCATCTGTGTCTTATGTGGTTGTGTAGCATGGCTGACACAAAGGGATCAGTTTGATTATCATCTTATTGTGTAGTTGTGAAGTGTTGCTTTTAAAAAAGACGCCGTCATGTAGCATGTCATACACTTAGGGATCACTTTGTCCGTCATCGTCCGTCCGTCGTCTGTCACACTGGAACCTGCAACATAAAGTTGGCTATAACTTGAAAAGTATTTAACCTTTGAATGTCATTACACATGTCCTTTACCCTTTTCCTAAAACTTTTAACCTTCAACCTAACCCAGCCCGTAACAGGCCATAACTTGGATAGTTTGACCGTTGTTCGTGAAGTTTTATAAATATCTTCATCTTGCCACGAGAACGGTCAGAACAAATGTCCAATAAACCTGACTTTCATTTTTGGCAGAGTTATGCCCCCTTATTATTTTTTTTTATAAAATTTTAACCTGCAACCTAACCAAGATCTTAACTGGCATTAAATTGAAAAGTATTTGACCTATACTTATGAAACTTCACAAATATCTTCATGTTACCTCAATACAAGGAATGTCGTTGCACATGTCCAATAACTCTGACTTTCATTTTGGCAGAGTTATTTCCCTTTTCATAAATATTAAACCTGCAACCTAACCGAGTTCACAACTTGGCAAAATATTGACCGACGTTCATGAAACTTTATACAGTTCTTAACTCAAATGCCATCAACATGTGCAATAACTCTAGATTTAATTTTGGCAGAGTTATGCTCATTTTCATAGAACATTAACCTGCAACCTAACCTAGCTCATAACATGGCCAAATATTGACCTATGGTCATGAAACTTTATACAGTTCTTTCTTACCAATTATTCAGTGCAGAGTTCTGCCCTTTTTATGCCCCCGAAGGGCGGGCAGAATATAGTAGTCGCACCGTCCGCCGTCGGTCCGTCCGTCCGTCTGTTCGTCCGTCCAGTCGTGTCCGGTCAATAACTCTGACATTTCTGGACGGATTTTCAAATAACGTGGCACAAGTGCTGCACCAAAACAAGATGAAATGTCGCGCGCAAAATCCAGGTCCTTGGTTACAAGGTCAAGGTCACACTTAGAGGTAAAAGGTCAGAAGGAAGTGCTTTTGTGTCCGGTTAATAACTCTAAGGTCAAGGTCACATTTAGAGGTCAAAGGTCAAAACCACGTCGATGGCATTTGTCACTTACCTATACAGTGACATATCTTGTTCGTCAAATGTTTACAGTTACAAAATAAAACCTACTCCATAATCGATGAAAGATTGCACCTTGTCTTCAGACGTTACATAGATTGTCCTTGCTGAAATAAGCACATGGCAGGCAACAGCAGTGTTCCGTGGAACACCCTTCTTGTGGTATAATGCAATTGTAAACACATCCAAATTTGTGATTGTAATTGATTCAAATAAGTATGAAAAGAAAAGCATATAATTATAAGAAATAATTTATTCTGTTACCATGGTTACAGTCCAGTATATACATGTACTAATGTTTAATTTTGTAATAAAAAAAGGAAAAAAAAAGAAAAGAAAAATGTAAAAAACTGAAATACATAGAAGCTGCAGATTGTATTCTTACCCTTAAAGTAACACAACTGTCAAATTTCAGGACAAAGACGTTATACCAGATCTGTGTTTATTACATAACGTCTCTTGTTAGCAGTGTCGAACACCCATTTAATATTCTATTGTATGACACACGTGTAATACAACCTGGAACGATTTTGATTGGTTGAGTTAAACCTGTAACACTACGCAAGTTTATTAACTGAAACTATTTTATTTATTACAAATTAACCAGATCCGAGTCATAAATTTATTATGTGTGACAGCTTATAAAAATAATGCACGTTGTACAAAACATTGTTGTTGGTTTGATAAAAAGTTGGCGTAAACTGCTATTTTGTAAAGAAGTAAAACTCGAACTCTTTTATACGCAACGTTATGTGTGAGACGCGACGTTACGACGTCACATATTTTATGACGATTTGGCGCTAAAGTGTCTGACGTCGTGGCGGTTCTATGTCCATCTGAATTTTTTTTACTAATTTGATTGCAATGTTACGTGATAAATAGGATCTTAAACTCGTTCCCATTCCATATAAGATTTATGAAACTCGTTATGTATTATTTTAATTTTAACGAGCCGTTTGGCTCATAGTTTAACAAACCAACTCGTTTCAATATGTATGAAATTGGAACTCGTTTAAGATCCTCTATTTATTACATGATGCATATATGCAATACAAAGATTTACCTTCATGCGCTCAGATTGTTAAAACTGGCTAACAAATTGTTTGTACAATTATGAAAAATCTACGCTCAATGTGTCGCTATAGTGGGTTTACTAGTCGCTATGGTACCAAAATGGTTTTACTTTTTGGTAATTGTCAAATAAAACTGAACCTATTATAATAATTGTACTTTTCATATTGTCAGAATTCAGTAATTTTAAAAAAGGGGTCACTAGGCTATGTGTTTATTTTCTATTTATGCAGATTGATAGATGACCTTGACCTGAAAGTGTTAGTGTTTAATGAGTTTGGGAAGGACTTCCCCAAGTCACAGAGAGTCAGTCCAGACAGTTTTATACAGAACGCCATACAGCTGGCGTACTACAGGTAAGAACTATATGATATGCAATTGAACCACATTATGAGGAGCAAACTCTCCCCGCTGCAATGTTAACAGAATGGTATATCAAAAACTGAAGGCTGGCCAAATTTCTGAGCTAAAAATAGCTTTCTGTGCTAAAAATATCACAAGTGGCAGCCGAACAGCATTCAACTTATATGCCTCCGCGTAGATAAATAGTGCCTCCGGGTTTGCATGAACTGAATGTGATGAGAAGAATTGACTTAAACTAAGACGAGCTATGTATGTAAAAGGAAAACAATAATATTCCAAATGTAAATATATAAATTATGTCTACAGAATTTGCCTTTTTTAACCTAATAAAATAGTTGATCATATTAGGGGAAAACGTTTTCGGTACGGCATTGTTTTATTTGATAAAACGAGAAAACAACATGATTATTTCTTTATTATGTATAATTGTATATAGTAACAACTACTTCGAAAGATGTTAATAACTATTTCGAAAGTTGTTTTAAATGATTCACGTTTTAAGTGATTCACGATGTCAGTGAATTATTATTAATAATAAGACGAAATTTAGACACCAATGGGTTGTTATTGTGTTGGAATATAGCATATATAGAAATCTTATTATCGTTATATCTCCTGTATTTAAGATCAGATTCCATCGAAGCTTTCATAGATTGTAGAGTTCAGGGTCTAGTCGTGCAAAACCAGAAAGGTAGAGGCATTCCGGATCTGAACCCTATACCAATTGACAAGGTGCAGAAATTGCAAGAACAACTAGTGTCGGGCGCTATTTTCCCCCATTTCTATTCATTGTCCCTGCACTTTGTCATTCATGGCATGTTCATCTTATTCAGATTGTGTTCGTTACACAAACCCCGCCGCATTCAGCACTTTCAGTGCTTTAATTTATATTTCGATAGACAACATTAATTTTCCACATCCTATCCATTCCCTTTAAAGTAGAATATTTACATCTAAAGCGATTTAAAATTCATTCTTGAAGTGATGAGAACTCTATGTTTGCTGATTTCCGTCCACATTTTATTGGTGAAAAAATGAGATTGCTGTGCAGTTGGAAGATTCAGTGTTTCGTTACAATTTTCAGACATCACACAAAACCATGTGGATCGTACGAGTCTGCGACCATCCGTATGTTCCAATTGGGACGGACAGAGACTATCAGATCATGTTCTTCCGCATCTCTTGCATTCACGCAGGCCATGATGGACAGCTCCGTCAGCAAACAGAAGAAGGCGGAGCTACTGCGGAAGGCAGTCGACAGTCATAAACAATACACTAGCGACGTAAGTTATATCTAAACTTGTATTATACCTGAGACCACTAAAGGGAAGGGCAACATTTGTATCTTATAACACAAGTGGTCTCTTAATGTAGATGGTCGCTTAATGCAGGTCTCTTGAGTGGGTTTGACTGTATTTGAGTACCGTGATCTGATGCAGAGCTCTTTTTGTATGGAGTGTTAAAATGTTCAGTACGAATGGCGTTATTGTTGAAGGATGTTAAAAGGTTAAAAAGAAGGTGAAACTGTTCTTATTTGAAAGGAAGACAAAACGTAACTATACTTACAACAATGTAGATGTATAGTTTAATATGTGTGAAATGAAAGTAATTACAATTCATATAGGAATATATGGGGTGTAGTATGGTATAGGCTATTGGTAAAATAATGATGGGATATAGTCTAATCCGGGACTTGCATGCTATCCTCAGGGTGGTATAAATCTTAGCTTGTTTAAATTTATTGAAATATGTCCATAGTATTTTAAAATCTGAATACAAATTCAATTATATATATTTTTTTCTTTCTGGAAAGCAACATGACGTGTCCTGTTTGTTTAATACCTTATTGTTTTTCTGAACTTGTTGTTTCTTACATTGTGTAGAAGTTTGGTTTGAAAATGTGACAAAAAGCCCATGCGATTTTTCTGTGTCCCTTTGCAACTGAGGTATAAACCATGTATACATTTCAGGCGATCTCTGGGAAGGGCGTTGACCGCCATTTATTAGGTCTAAAGTTGACGGCCCTGGAGAACAACATGGAGTTACCTGCCTTGTTTAAAGACCATGCCTACACATTTAGCGGCACGTGGCGCATATCTACAAGTCAGGTAGGGGCAGACATTTCTAGAATTCTAGAAAATATTGGCTGAGTTATGGGCCTTTTATTCCCTTCGACTATATGATATATCATTCACAAAATCTCGTACACTGCTTCGCAGCATTATTCGAATGTAATACGAAGGTTTCCATATTGGTTACGTCATAGAACGTCACGCGCGTCAGATTCCGCCAAGACGAATTTTCATTCTAAATCAAAGTGATCTTCAACATTTTCCATGTCATTTAGCCGATTGCTCCATCTATAGTTTATTTACATGAACGCAGTGATAAAACATTCATCTGTATTGTAAATAACAAACATGCAACGCAAATCATACATGAACACGTGTGGGCAGCGGCCATATTGTTTATGTAGCAACAGCTTAGCAACAGTGCACTATTTTCTGTGCCATTGCCTTCCGGCTAACAGAATTTCAAGATTTTGAAGCGCATGATATATATACGGTATTCCACTCAATAACTTTTCTTTCCCTTGAGGGATTTTAACGAAAGCACCTCAGTGTGCGGCTCATGGAAGTGAAGCTTGGGATTGTCATTCCGTTTTAACAAATTATTTATTAATTATTATTTTATTTTAACAAAACTTTACCACAAGGTAAGGCTCGTGGAAAGAAAGCTTGGGATTGTTCATTTGGTCAAAGGTCAAGGTCATTTTAACTATAAATAGAAAATTGGTTTTGACTTTACTTTACCTTGAAGTTTCCTATATTTGTTGTGAATATGTCTAGTATCACAACAAAGGCCGAGTTAGATTATGGTCAAATTTTACAAAATATTGGCCGAGTTATGGTCCTTTTATACTTTCAGCTATATGACATGTAAGAGAAATAGTTTCCGCTCATTTTAAAGAAAATTATTTAAGATACCAAGTCCATATTTGTTGTGAAAATGTCTAGTATCAAAATACTGGCAAAGTTTGATTACACCCCTCACCTCCCCTCCTCCCCCCCCCCCCCCATCCAACCCCTTCTCCAAGAAGAGAAAACGGGGTTGACTGGGTTATGAAATGAAATCTTAATTTCGGCTTAAAAAATTTGCATATTGTAAAATTAAAACGTTTAATAGGTAATATTAAATAGGTTATCGCTCTTTTCAGTAAAAATGTTTTAAACGTGTTTTGTTGTCGAAATAGCCATTATAAAATCCTGCTAATATAAGCTTTCCCATCGCTTAATGGAATTAAGGCGATAACACGTACTGGCTATCCCGCCAATAACAGTCACATTTTACAACATTTTACAACATGTGTACACCGTTTCTTAACCTACTGACAACGAGGTGTATTATATATAACTTACATATTTTGAGAATCTAAACTTTATAGACATACTTTAAACGGTTTAACCAAAACTGGTGTGTCGAATTAAGAGTTAGCAAATCATAATTCATTTTACGCATATTCAGTCACAGGTATTTTAAGAACCTTAAATCTATACTTTTAATCGGCACACATACATTATATGATCTGAACACCTGGATAGAGTTTTGATAAATGATTTTGCAGTATATATGTTGCCGTTATTTGGCAGGTTAGTTTCTTTAAGTGGAAAAACTTAAAATTGTCAGGTGCTAGCCAAGTCCGAATCCATGTTATTTATTATTACTGGTATGTAAAAAAACGCGAAACAATAAAAAAACGTTTCTTACATTTGTACATATTGTTTGTTTCAGGTACCAGCCAAATCAGAGTCTGTGTTATTCTTCGGACCTGTAGTTAGCGACGGCTACGGATTCTGCTACAACCCTCAGGAAAATTGCATTCTGCTAGGAGTGTTGTCGTTTAAAAGCAGCAATATAACTCTGCCAGCCGCTCAGATGGCAAATCTTGTGCAGGCCAGTCTTTGTGATATGAGAGACGTCCTTGCATCGACTATGAACGCCAATTTGTGATATAATGTATTTGTTGTGAAGCGGGCAGCATCTGGCCGACCATTGTCATTTCTCGAAGACGCCCCCACCACTGTCGTTATGATGACGTAAGAAAGGAACAACTTCAGAGTCTAAGACGTCATTCACATTCGCCTGTTCATTAACTTTTTTCACCATAATGACGAGATTGGTTCGATGCGTCTATGCTTCTTCTGTTCATTAACATTTCCCATTCGATGCGTCTATGTGTCTGTTCATTAACATTTCCCAATGGGAGCTCGACCACTCTCACGTTTTGTAAGTGAGGAAGTGTCGATTCTTACGGATCACGGGAGGTGTATAGTACTGGTTCTATCTGGTCTGCCTCCACCACAATAAAATCGACCGTCTCATATATAACCTTACCTGTGTTGAAAATGACGTAATACACCATACAAACAAATCATTAACATTTCTCACCAGGATGACGAGATTGGTTCGATGAATTACCCGCCAACACATGGATGCCCCCTCCGCCCCACCAATCCTACATGTATCTGGACGTATCTGTCACTGACACGTTCGCCACGTGCTCTCCATACCTTCAAGTGTTAGTGTTTACTTTTTCAACCAATCAGATGCCTCAGATTTTCAAATACTTGTACCATTTATTCATGAAGATTTTACTACAACCAGTCCGCAAATTTTATATATGTGTTTCTATATTATTATGTGTCGTATATTTTATGCAACATACACGCTGAACACAAACTGAGATTCCTTTAAATATTACACTTCGTCTCCGTGGTCTCCGTGGCCGAGTGATTAACGACGTTCCGTTGTAAACCTTTTCGCCTCTCACCGCTGCGGGTTCGAATCCCACTGGGAGCTCGACTTGCAAGTGAGGAAGTGTCGACTCTGACGGATGACGGCAGGTGTACAGTATTTTAGAATGGTTAACGACGTTGCGTTGTAAATCTTCACTTTCCACCGCTGCGAGTTTCGAATCCCACTTGTGAGGAAGTGTGGATTCTTGCTACGGATGGCGGGAGGTGTACAGTACTGGTTATACCCAGGAAAAGTGGGTGGTCTGCCCCCACCATAAAAAAATCGACAGTCATATATAACTTGACATGTGTTGAAAATGACGTAAAACACCATACAAACAAACTAAAGAGTACATTCATACACATACATGTTGTAGCTAGGGACCAATATGAAATATATAACATACATTTGAGGAAATGTGTTGCTTTTGTCCTGTGTGTCTAGATTGGGACCACAATCCTGGGTTTTGGTCCTAATTTTAACATTATAGCAATACCATATCAGGATATTTGTTAAAAGTAGTACTTAATAGTACTTTACAGAATTAAAGTGTTCCCATTCATTACTTCTCCTTCCACTGCACCAGGGTTCGTATAACGCTGAGTGCCAATCAAATGGATACAAAGAAGTGATCGAGACGCTGCGTATGAACTGTTTGCTGAAGTACGATTGGACGATACGAAAGAAGGAGAAAATCGATAAGTGTCTAATTATACAGAGAACGCATTCTTACATTGTACATATGTAGCGTGTATATCCCGTTACTACTCTAATTACTGTAACTAATTATATTCTCTTTTTTTCTCTTTTTTGTTATTGTTTTGAAAACGGAAATAATGCGTGTATGTGTACTTATAAAATAACACGAACGTTTACATTCACACATGTATATTTTTATTCAAATTTAAACATATATAATTTGGTAGCTTTGCCATTTCATCCAAATAAATCAAACTGTAAGATCTATCGTTAACAACCAAACATGTGCTAATATCAGTTAGCTATTTCTAAATGTGTCATCAACAAGTTATTTTCTATTATCATTATTTACTACAATCACAACATTTAAATATAGTCCGTTGGTCTTGTTTTTTGCAATCAATCGAAGGTCCGTCCAAGTTGTTTCGCACACTTCGCAAACGTTCTTCGTAACTTTATATTTATTCAAATATAATGTTGTGTGTGTATGAGCCTAACGTCTCTACTCCTCTTCTGTAAAGAAACAAAGTTATATATAATTATATGCAATATTTAAAATTCAAACTCTTTATTTCACCCACACTAACGTTTAAATAGCATCACTAGGCGGATTAATATAGTTATACAATTTTTAAAACTGATTTGTATTTCACTTTTAGGGCAATAAAAGTATAAATATTAAACCGCACATTTTTGTGGCACAGAAAAGAGTAAGCATACATACAGTGGAAATCGGTAGTGTATTTTGGGTATAGCTTTCATTGAAATAGCTATTACAAATGATTATAAACAACTGGTTTGCCGACTTCTCCTTCTAAAGTTTATTTACATGCAAGCAGTGATAAAACCTTCATCTGTATTGTAAATAACAAACATGCAACGCAAATCATACATCAACACGTGTGGCGATCGGCTATATTGTTTACATAGCAACACTGCACTATTTTCTGTGCCGTTGCCTTCCGGCTAACAAAATGTCAAACATACCGCAGCTCTATATACACACGAGGCGGTATCCCGATGAATGACGGGATTGGCCGAGTTTTCACGATTGGTTCACCCCTCAGTCTTGTTAATAAAGAATCGGGCATTGCATTTTATGTCACGCAGTAATGAACAGTTATAAAGCAATGTTTTCTTTACCTTTGGTGGCGGTATCCTTCTGGGCGCCATCGTCGTCCTCAGGAAGGACCACCGAAAGGGCTGCCAAAATAGACGCCTCAGCCAACACTGTAATAATGAATACATAATGTCTCAACATTGTCCCAATATGTAAAGCATCCGTTCGCGTCTTTTAGCATTCATAAGAAT
Organism: Cyrtodaria siliqua; assembly: GCA_037043455.1. Taxonomy (NCBI): domain Eukaryota; kingdom Metazoa; phylum Mollusca; class Bivalvia; order Adapedonta; family Hiatellidae; genus Cyrtodaria; species Cyrtodaria siliqua. The sequence continues at coordinate 48,471 of JAWPHD010011605.1, forward strand.
AAAACCATCTGCAAACATACCGCAGCTCTATATACACACGAGGCGGTATCCCGATGAATGACGGGATTGGCCGAGTTTTCACGATTGGTTCACCCCTCAGTCTTGTTAATAAAGAATCGGGCATTGCATTTTATGTCACGCAGTAATGAACAGTTATAAAGCAATGTTTTCTTTACCTTTGGTGGCGGTATCCTTCTGGGCGCCATCGTCGTCCTCAGGAAGGACCACCGAAAGGGCTGCCAAAATAGACGCCTCAGCCAACACTGTAATAATGAATACATAATGTCTCAACATTGTCCCAATATGTAAAGCATCCGTTCGCGTCTTTTAGCATTCATAAGAATAAAACCATCTGTAATGTTGCACCCAACCCCGAGTACTCACATTCAGAATGATAGGAACCAATCAGATTTATTCCGTAGTTGTTTCGTATAACATTTTAGACATACAGTCAGACTTGTGTTAGTGGTCACCTGTCTTAAGCAGCCACATTTTTTTCTTTATCCCGTTTAAACAATGTTAATGTAACTCAACCTTTATTAAGCAGCCACCTGCCTTTAGAGGTCACTTTTGGTCTTTACCTTGAGTGGCTGCTTAAGACAGGTTTGAATGTATGTTAGTACATTGGGCTAAGACCTCAAACGCTCTGATCAGTAGGAAAGTAACTGACGATGCTTCGCTTTGGCGCAGTTGGTGTCATACCGCAGTTGGTGTCATACCGCAGTTGTACACATTTGGTGTCATACCACAGTTGTACACAGTTGGTGTCATACCGCAGTTGTATACAGTTGGTGTCATACCGCAGTTGTACACAGTTGGTGTCATACCGCAGTTGTACACAGACGGTTAGTTTAGTTGTTTTTTTTAAATATTATTATCAAATTCGTATTAAATAGTATATTACAAATGCTACTACGATCTGCAATCTGATTGATTCCTGCCATTCATCTTCGACCTTAACCAAAATTTAAATGACACGTTTACATACAGTGGGTTGGGGTGGGTGTGTGTGTTGGGGGGAGGGGGAGGGGTGTATAGAATCGCATGGGTTTAATGAAAGGAAATTGTCTATTTAGTTTCTGATTTACCCTTTTAGTTAATATACGATAGCAAAAATTCTGAAATTATTGTCCTATAATAGTGATATGTTTGCAGCAATATTTAAATAATTTCATTGTATCCCTAGAATTGAAAATTTGATGATTACATTTTGACTTTTGTCCCTACCATTTGTTATAACAGCAAATGTTTATATCTCAATTTATTGTGAGTGTATGAATTTGTCGTTTCAATAACACACTTCATTTGGGTAGTAAAGAATCTTTGTTTTTGAGAGGTGTTGCACTTACTGATACATGTTGCATGGAAATATGCACCAATCAATTCACCGCTGCATCAATATATTCTTTTATGATGTATCTTCAAGCCTGGAAAATTTTAAAATAATCTAAAATACATGAGCTGAGAAAATTAAATTTAAACAGAAAACGATTCTTTACTGCTGATGATTCTATACTCCCCAACACACTGCATAACACTAGATCCGTGAACATCCATAAACGTATTCTATTGGCATGCTTTATTTCCAAACATCCAAATCTCAAAATCTCAAAAAAGCGAAATGTTGAAAAAAAAAAAAAATACAATAGTTTTATAAACTATGCTACCCTTCCTACCACTAAATACCAAAAAAAAAATTTTGGTGCTTTTTCTTAAAGGTAACAAGTGCACTATAGGTAACAAGATGGTCTTAAGGTAACAGCTTTGAGACAAAGGTAACAACCTAAATTAAAGGTAACAAGCCAGTCTACACTTAAGGTAAGAACAGTCGACTAAAGGTTACACGGGTTTTAACATTAGCTACAGATAAGAAGCTACATTTATTTAAATTATGCATACGAAATCGTCTGATTGAACTTGATGGCACCAACATGCCTGAATCCACATCAGTTGGCAATATTTCGTTTTGGGTTGCTTGGTCTCTGTGCGTAGGACTGTCATTGCTGTCATATTCAGTTTCGATACTTTGGCATGGATCAGACGCTGTAAATGTGATAAGATAATTTATTACATTACTATGGGTGAAAGATTGGGATTTCTCAGTGAAATAATATTCATAATCGCTAAATATTAATAACTATATGATAACTCCGAACTAAAAATAACTACTGTTACATTTAGTGATAAAGAGTTGCTAACGTCAACGTCATCCGCCGATAACGTTCAATAAAGCGAATAATTTCGGTTGAAATCATACATAAATTGACTGAAAATGTAATAAATGGATTATTCAACTGCTTGCTTCGATTATATGGAAATCATTCACTTTTATGTTTACGTTATAAGACATATGCGCATTAATTTGTACAGGATCAAATCGCTTCAAAAACCGCGTATTACTTAAACTTAAGTTAAAATCACTTAATGTTTACCAACGCTTACATATTTATCAATATGTTGTCAATATATGGATCTTTTTCCCATTTACAGCCTTGCAAATGGTACTACTTTTATCGCGCTGTAATCTAGTGCTCTTTGGTTTCTAGTAGAAAGTCTTGTGCGCCAGAATTTCCACTACTTAAGACGGTTGCCTGACGGCACCGTCCAAATATACATGTACAGTACATTAAAATATATGTCAGATAAAAAATAAAATATTTCCAGCGGGTTTATATCGTGCGAGATCAAAACCTGGTGTTTGGGACTTGAAATTCATCCAGACTGCGTGCCTATGACCCTGAATATTGATGATCATCAAGTCCCGCCCACCAGATATTGATCTGGGACAATATAAACACGCTGGAAATAGTTTATTGTCTGGCAAATATGAATTCGGACAGTTTGTCGGATATTAATTTTAAGACTATAGATGCACACAACGCTTTATTTACTTGTACAAACATCAATATGCATGCTGTAACCAATTATTAAATCATACAATTTAAACTTAAATATGAAATCGTATATAAACACGACACAATGACTGATTAGGTGTATGTATTACACTGGGTTAACTTTATATACGTGTAATTAGCAATACTAGATGTCATCAGCGGCCTGGGAAGTCGAGGTTTAAACTTGCTGATTCCGTTTTCTTGAGTGCTTTTTTACTACTTTATCTTTATTTTATTTTTACAAAGACTGTGGAATCTTGTGTACCTCCAGCTCAGTCCTTGGGCCTTACCTTTCCACATTTGTATCAACGATTCCCATGTGACACTGAGTTCCAATGTCCAACACTTTCCACATGACTGACCGGTCTACAGGATCATAAACTAATTCCAACCAACAGTCCGACCTTGATAACCTTGACGTTAATTCGACAACCTACCTGGGTGTAGACATCAGCTCAAACATTTCATGGTCTCCACACGTCAATAAAGTGACCAATAAATCCAGCCAAACCCTTGGTTTTCTGAGAAAAAATCTACACTCAGCCAGAAACCCAATTAAAAAATCAGCATACACGTCCCTGGTCAGACCGGTCCTAGAATATGCCTGTCACCAAACGGACATAAAATAGAAGCAGTCCAGAAGCGAGCGGTACGTTTTGTCTGCAACGAGGTTGCTTAGACGCCAGGTGCTAAGACTGACTCATGACACATCTGGAATGGAGCTCTCTGGGACCGAGGAGAGAGGATATACAACTTTCACAGTTTTTCGAAATAGTGCACAACCAAGGCGCCATTGATCTATCACATTGTGATAATACATGACAATCGGTGGAGCGATGTGGTCTAGTGGTAGAGCGTTGGACCCATGATCGAAAAGTCGTGGTTCGATCCTGAGCAAGCACTTTATCTGCAATGCTTAGCACTGGTTCTACCCAAGAAGACATCGAGAGTGATTAAATTAAGTTCAGAGATCTTTCGTTACAATCGATGTAAAATAAATAAGTTTATCATGCAGATATGCACTTTTCTGCCTAATAAAGGGGTGACCTAGTACATTTTGCTTTAATATGCACTGGCCAATAAAGCAAATCAATGCGGAATCCCCCGGCTTTTATTGTACGTAACGTTATCTGACGTCATGCACGTAACGTTGCCAGACGTCATAAAACAAACAAAAAACAACAACATGGCGGCGTCCTCGATAAGCGTAACATTCTGACAAATAAGTAATAATAGTAATTCATACAGAAAATGTGGATAATCTACATGATAAATAGAATATTATGTCAGTGCCTTTTACTATCAAGTTTATTAGGCTCGGCACGAAAACGAAAAATGGCTCGGCAGAGCCTCGCCATTCTTGTTTTCTAAGTCTCGCCTAATAAACTTGACCCCGCATATTATCAATGCAACAGAAACAACGCATACTGCATTTCTCATCTAATCATAATGGCTAACCCTGTGGATTTCTCCTTGGTAGATATGATGGAGGGACTGGTAGATATGATGGAGGGACTGGTAGATATGATGGAGGGACTATTACACGCACACCCTTTAACGCTTGATAAATAATTCAAGATTGACGTGTGTCCATATAACATCATGCCATATGTAATAGATGCAAATATTACCTCAACTTGCTGTTTTTCACCTTCCAAACAACTGACTGCCTTCTCCGTAGCACTTGCAGGCCCTTGTATCGTCCGAACCATTTATTTTCCGTTTGCAAGCTCTTTTATCATCTGGACCAGTGTCTTCTTGTGGGCCATTGTATTGTCCGAACAATTTTCTTTTTGTTTGCCCTTGTACTGTCCGAACAAATGTCTTCTTGTGGGCTCTTGTGTCGTCCGAACCATTTGCTTCTTGTGGGCCCTTGTATTGTCCGATCCATTTTCTTCTTGTGGGCCCTTGTATCGTCCGGACAATTTTCTTCTTGTGGGCCCTTGTATTGTCCGGACAATTTTCTTCTTGTGGGCCCTAGTATTGTCCTGACCATTTTCTTCTTGTGGGCCCTTGTATCGTCCGGACCATTTTCTTCTTGTGGGCCCTTGTATTGTCCGGACCATTTTCTTCTTGTTTGCCTTTGTATCGTCCAGACCATTTTCTTCTTGTGGGCCCTTGTCTCGTCCGGACCGTTTTCTTCTTGTGGACCCGTGTCTCGTCCGGACTTTTTTCTTCTTGTGGGCCCTTGTACCGTCCAGACCATTTTCTTCTTGTGGCCCATTGTATCGTCCGGACCATTTTCTTCTTGTGGGCCCTTGTATTGTCCGGACCATTTTCGCCTTGTGGGAACTTGTATTGTCCGGACAATTTTCTTCTTGTGGGCCCTTGTATCGTCCAGACCATTTTCTTCTTGTGGGCCATTGTATCGTCCGGACCATTTTCTTCTTGTGGGCCCTTCTATGTCCGGAACATTTTCTTCTTGTGGGCCCTTGTATTGTCCGGACCATTTTCTTCTTGTGGGCCCTTGTATTGTCCAGACCATTTTTTTCTTGTGGGCCTTGTATCGGCCGGACTATTTTCTTCTTGTGGGCCTTTGTATCGTCTGAACCATTTTCTTCTTGTGGGTCCTTGTATCGTCCGATCCATTTTTTTCTTGTGGGCCCTTGTATCGTCCGGACAATTTTCTTCTTGTGGGCCCTTGTATTGTCCGGACAATTTTCTTCTTGTGGGCCCTAGTATTGTCCTGACCATTTTCTTCTTGTGGGCCCTTGTATCGTCCGGACCATTTTCATCCTGAGGGCCCTTGTATTGTCCGGACCATTTTCTTCTTGCGGGCCCTTGCATCGTCCGGACCATTTTCTTCTTGAGGGCCTTTGTATTTTTCGGACCTTTTTCTTCTTGTGCGCCTTGTATTGTCCGGACCATTTTCTTCTTGTGAGCCCTTGCATCGTCCGGACCTTTTTCTTCTTGTGGACCCTTGTCTCGTCCGGACCTTTTTCTTCTTGTGGGCCCTTGTATTTTCCGGAAAATTTTCTTCTTGTGGGCTCTTGTATCTTCCGGACCATTTTCTTCTTGTGGGTCCTTGTATTGTCTGGACCATTTTCTTCTTGTGGGCCCTTGTATTGTCCGGAACATTTTCTTCTTGTGGGCCCATGCATTGTCCGGACCTGTTTCTTCTTGTGAGCCCTTGTATTGTCCGGACCATTTTCTTCTTGTGAGCCCTGCATCGACCGGACCATTTTCTTCTTGTGGGCCCTTGTATTGTCCGGACCATTTTTTTCTTGTGGGCCTTGTATCGTCCGGACCATTTTCTTCTTTTAGGCCTTTGTAGCGTCTGAACCATTTTCTTCTTGTGGGCCCTTGTATCGTCCGAACCATTTTCTTCTTGTGGGCCCTTGTATCGTCCGGACCATTTTCTTCTTGTGGGTCCTTGTATTGTCCGGACAATTTTCTTCTTTGGGCCCTAGTATTGTCCTGACCATTTTCTTCTTGTGGGCCCTTGTATCGTCTGACCATTTTCTTCTTGTGGTCCCTTGTATTGTCCGGACCATTTTCTTCTGTGGGCCCTTGTATCGTCCGGACCATTTTCTTCTTGTGAGCCCTTGTATTGTCCGGACCATTTTCTTCTTGTTGGCCCTTGTATTGTCCGGACCATTTTCTTCTTGTGAGCCCTTGTATCGTCCGAACCATTTTCTTCTTGTGTGCCCTTGTATTGTCCGGACCATTTTCTTCTTGTGGGCTCTTTTATTGTCCGGACCATTTTCTCTTCTTGTGGGCCCTTTCATCGTCTGGACCATTTTCTTCTTGAGGGCCTTTGTATTTTTCGGACATTTTTCTTGTTGTGCGCCATTGTATTGGCCGGACCATTTAATAATGTGTGCCCATATATCGTCCTGACCATTTTTGACTTGTCGGCTCTTGTATCGTCCGGACCATTTTCGCTTGAGAGCCCTTGAATTCTCGTGAGCATTTTCTTGTTGAGTGCCCTTGTATCGTCTGGATTATTTTCTTCTGAAGAACCATTGTATTGGTCGGACCATTTTCTTCTTGTGGACCCTTGCATCGTCCGGACCATTTTCTTCTTGAGGGCCTTTGTATTTTCCAGACCTTTTTCTTCTCGTGCGCCATTGTATTGTCCGGACCATTTTCTTCTTGTGGGCTCTTGTATTGTCCGGACGGTTTTCTTCTTGTGGGTCCTTGTATTATCCGGACCATTTTCTTTTTGTGGGCCCTTGTATTGTCCGGACCATTTTTTCTTCTTGTGGGCCCTTGCATCGTCTGGACCATTTTCTTCTTGAGGGCTCTTGTATTGTCCGGACGGTTTTTTTCTTGTGTGTCCTTGTATTATCCGGACCATTTTCTTATTGTGGGCCCTTTTATTGTCCGGACTATTTTCTCTTCTTGTGGGCCCTTGCATCGTCTGGATCATTTTCTTCTTGAGGGCCTTTGTATTTTTCGGACATTTTTCTTGTTGTGCGCCATTGTATTGGCCGGACCATTTAATTATGTGTGCCCATATATCGTCCTGACCATTTTTGACTTGTCGGCTCTTGTATCGTCTGGACCATTTTCTCTTGAGGGCCCTTGAATTCTCGTGAGCATTTTCTTGTTGAGTGCCCTTGTATCGTCTGGATTATTTTCTTCTGAAGAACCATTGCATTGGTCGGACCATTTTCTTCTTGTGGACCCTTGCATCGTCCAGACCTTTTTCTTCTCGTGTGCCATTGTATTGTCCGGACCATTTTCTTCCTGTGGGCCCTTGTATCGTCCGAACCATTTTCTTATTGTGGGCCCTTGCATCGTCCGGACCATTTTCTTCTTGAGGGCCTTTGTATTTTCCAGACCTTTTTCTTGTTGTGCGCCATTGTATTGGCCGGACCATTTAATTCTTGTGGGCCCTTGTATCGTCCGGACCATTTTCTTCTTGTGGGTCCTTGTATTGTCCGGACAATTTTCTTCTTTGGGCCCTAGTATTGTCCTGACCATTTTCTTCTTGTGGGCCCTTGTATCGTCTGACCATTTTCTTCTTGTGGTCCCTTGTATTGTCCGGACCATTTTCTTCTGTGGGCCCTTGTATCGTCCGGACCATTTTCTTCTTGTGAGCCCTTGTATTGTCCGGACCATTTTCTTCTTGTGGGCCCTGGTATTGTCCGGACCATTTTCTTCTTGTGGGTCTTTGTATCGTTCAGACCATTTTCTTCTTGTGGGCCCTTGTATCTTCCGAACAATTTTCTTCTTGTGGGCCCTTGTATCGTCCGGACCATTTTCTTCTTGTTGGCCCTTGTATTGTCCGGACCATTTTCTTCTTGTGAGCCCTTGTATCGTCCGAACCATTTTCTTCTTGTGTGCCCTTGTATTGTCCGGACCATTTTCTTCTTGTGGGCCCTTTTATTGTCCGGACCATTTTCTCTTCTTGTGGGCCCTTTCATCGTCTGGACCATTTTCTTCTTGAGGGCCTTTGTATTTTTCGGACATTTTTCTTGTTGTGCGCCATTGTATTGGCCGGACCATTTAATAATGTGTGCCCATATATCGTCCTGACCATTTTTGACTTGTCGGCTCTTGTATCGTCCGGACCATTTTCACTTGAGGGCCCTTGAATTCTCGTGAGCATTTTCTTGTTGAGTGCCCTTGTATCGTCTGGATTATTTTCTTCTGAAGAACCATTGTATTGGTCGGACCATTTTCTTCTTGTGGACCCTTGCATCGTCCGGACCATTTTCTTCTTGAGGGCCTTTGTATTTTCCAGACCTTTTTCTTCTCGTGCGCCATTGTATTGTCCGGACCATTTTCTTCTTGTGGGCTCTTGTATTGTCCGGACGGTTTTCTTCTTGTGGGTCCTTGTATTATCCGGACCATTTTCTTTTTGTGGGCCCTTGTATTGTCCGGACCATTTTTTCTTCTTGTGGGCCCTTGCATCGTCTGGACCATTTTCTTCTTGAGGGCTCTTGTATTGTCCGGACGGTTTTCTTCTTGTGTGTCCTTGTATTATCCGGACCATTTTCTTATTGTGGGCCCTTTTACTGTCCGGACTATTTTCTCTTCTTGTGGGCCCTTGCATCGTCTGGACTATTTTCTTCTTGAGGGCCTTTGTATTTTTCGGACATTTTTCTTGTTGTGCGCCATTGTATTGGCCGGACCATTTAATTATGTGTGCCCATATATCGTCCTGACCATTTTTGACTTGTCGGCTCTTGTATCGTCTGGACCATTTTCTCTTGAGGGCCCTTGAATTCTCGTGAGCATTTTCTTGTTGAGTGCCCTTGTATCGTCTGGATTATTTTCTTCTGAAGAACCATTGTATTGGTCGGACCATTTTCTTCTTGTGGACCCTTGCATCGTCCAGACCTTTTTCTTCTCGTGCGCCATTGTATTGTCCGGACCATTTTCTTCCTGTGGGCCCTTGTATCGTCCGAACCATTTTCTTATTGTGGGCCCTTGCATCGTCCGGACCATTTTCTTCTTGAGGGCCTTTGTATTTTCCAGACCTTTTTCTTGTTGTGCGCCATTGTATTGGCCGGACCATTTAATTCTTGTGTGCCCATATATCGTCCTGACCATATTTGACCTGTCGGCTCTTGTATCGTCCAGACCATTTTCTCTTGAGGGCCCTTGAATCCCCGTGATCATTTTCTTCTTGAGGGCCCTTGTATCGTCTGGCTCATTTTCCTCTGAAGAACCATTGTATCTTCTTGTGAACCCTTGCATCGTCCGAAACATTTTCGTCTTGTGGGCCCTTGTATTGTCCGGACCATTTTCTTTTTGTAGGCCCTTGCATCGTCCCAACCATTTTCTTCTTGAGGGCCTTTGTATTTTCCGGAACATTTTCTTTTTGTGGGCCCTGGTATTGTCCGGACCATTTTCTTCCTGTGGGCCTTTGCATCGTCCGGACCATTTTCTTCTTGAGGGCCTTTGTATTTTCCAGACCTTTTTCTTCTCGTGCGCCATTGTATTGTCCGGACCATTTTCTTCTTGTGGGCTCTTGTATTGTCCGGACGGTTTTCTTCTTGTGGGTCCTTGTATTGTCCGGACCATTTTCTTCTTGTGTGCCCTTGTATTGTCCGGACGGTTTTCTTCTTGTGGGTCCTTGTATTGTCCGGACCATTTTCTTCTCCTGCGCCATTGTATTGTCCGGACCATTTTCTTCTTGTGGGCTCTAGTATTGTCCGGACGGTTTTCTTTTTGTGGGTCCTTGTATTGTCCGGACCATTTTCTTCTTGTGGGCCCTTGTATTGTCCGGACGGTTTTCTTCTTGTGGGTCCTTGTATTGTCCGGACCATTTTCTTCTCGTGCGCCATTGTATTGTCCGGACCATTTTCTTCTTGTGGGCTCTTGTATTGTCCGGACGGTTTTCTTCTTGTGGGTCTTTGTATTGTCCGGACCATTTTCTTCTCGTGCGCCATTGTATTGTCCGGACGGTTTTCTTCTTGTGGGTCCTTGTATTGTCCGGACCATTTTCTTCTTGTGGGCCCTTGTATTATCCGGACCATTTTCTTATTGTGGGCCCTTGTATTGTCCGGAACATTTCCTTCTTGTGGGCCCTTGCATCGTCCGGACCATTGTCTTCTTGAGGGCCTTTGTATTTTCCGGACCTTTTCCTTCTTGTGCGCCCATGTATCGTCCGGACCATTTTTGTCTTGTCGGCTCTTGCATCGTCCGGACCATTTTCTCTTCAGGACCCTTGAATCGTCGTGACCATTTTCTTCTTGAGGGTCTTTGTATCATCTGGATCATTTTCTTTTTAAGGACCATTGTATTGTCCAGACTATTTTAAGGTTCCTTGTATTGTCTAGACCGTTTTCTTCTTGAGGGCCCTTGTACAGGCCGGACCATTTCCTTCTTGCGGGCCTTTGTATTGTCCGGACCATTTTCTTCTTGAAGACCCTTGTATCGTCCGGATCATTTTCTTCTTAAGGGTCCTTGTATCGTCAGGACAATTTTCTTCTTGTGGGCCCTTTGTATTGTCGTGACTATTTTCTTTTACAGGGCCTTTGTATTGTCTGGGCCATTTTCCAGGATTACTTTCTTATTGTGGGCCCTTGTATCGTCTAAACTATTTGTTCTTATGATCCCTTGTATCGTCGTATCATTTTCTTCTTGAGCATGTTGAGGGCTCATGTAGTGTCTGAACCATTTTTTATTGCAGGTCCTTTTATTTCCCAGATTAATTTCTTCTTTTGGGCCCTTTTATCTTCCGGAACATTTTCTTTTTGAAGGCCCTTGTATCGTCCGGAATATTATCTTATAGAAGGCCCTTGTATTGTCCGGAACACTTTATTTTTGAGGGCCATTGTATCGTCCGAACCATTTTCTTCGGCTCTTGTATCGTCCGAATCATTTTCTTCTTGAGGGCCCTTTTATTGTCCGGACCAGTTTCTTCTTGTGGGCCCCTGTGTCGTCCGAACCATTTTCTGCTTGTCGGCCCCTGTATCAACCAAACCATTTTCTTCTTGAGGGTCATTCTACTGTGCGGAACGTTTTCTTTTTGTGGGTCCCTGTATCGTCCAAACCATTTTCTTCTTGAGGGCCCTTGTATTGTCCGGACCATTTTCGTCTTGTGGGCCCCTGTAACGTCCGAACCATTTTCTTCTTGTGGGCCCCTGTATCGTCTGAACCATTTTCTTCTTGTAGTCCCCAGTATCGTCTGAACCATTTTCTTTTTGAGGGCCCTTGTATCGTCCGAACCATTTTCTTCTTGAGGTCATTCTACCGTCCGGAACGTTTCTTCTTGAGGGCCCTTGTATCGTCCAGATCATTATCTTCTTGTGGGCCATATTATCGTCTGAAACCATTTACCTCTTGTGGGCCCTTGTATAATACGGACCATTTTCTTCATGAGGGCCCATGTATTGTCCGGACCAATTTCTTCTTGAAGGCCCTTGTATTGTCCGAACTATTTTCTTCTTGAATGTCATTCTACTGTCCGGAACGTTTTCATATTGAAGGCCCTTTGATCGTCAGGAATTTATTCTTTTTGTGGGCCCTTCTATCGTCCAGCTCATTATCTTCTTGTGGGCTATATTATCGTATGGACCATTTACTTCTTGTAGGCCCTTGTATAATACGGACTATTTTCTTCTTCAGGGCCCATGTATTGTCCGGACCATTTTCTTCTTGTGGACCCTTGTGTTTTTCCGGATCATTTACTTTTTGTAGGCACTTGTATCGTCTGGACAAACGTTGTATTGTCTGAACTAATTTCTTCTTGTGGGCCCTTGTATTATCCGGACACTTTTCTTCTTGTGGGCCATTGTATTGTACGGATCATTTACTTATTGTGGGCCCTTGTATCGCGCGGACCATTTTCTTCTTGCATAAGCCCCTGTATTGTCCGGACAATTTTCTTCTTGTGGCCTCTGGTATCGGCCGGACCATTTTGTTTTTGAGGGACCTTGTATTTTCCGGACCTTTTTCGTATTGTGGGCCATTGTATTGTCCGTACCATTTGCTTCTTGTATCGGCCGAACCATTTTCTTATTGCATAGGCCTTAGTATTGTCCGGACAATTTTCTTAATGTGGGCCATGTTCTTCTTACTGGCCTTTGTATTGTCCGGCCCTTCTTTTTCTTGTAAGCCATTATATTGTCCTGAACAGTTACTTCTCGTGGGCCCTTGTATCGTCAGGACCATTTCTTCGTGCATATGCCCTTGTATCGTCCGGTCTTTCAGGCCCTTTTTTCGTCAGGACCATTTTCTTCTTGCAGGCTCTCGTTTCGTCAGGACCATTTTTTTTCTTGCAGGCCCTCGTATCGTCCGGACTATTTTCTTCTTGTGGCCTCTTGTATCGTCCGGACCAAGTTTATTTTTTTCGTGTTTTTTTTTTTATCCTTTTTCTTTGAAGTTTCTATTATGTCTTGAACAATTAATGGCAATTAACCATGATTGCAAACTGATCTGTGCTTGTCTCCATATTTTCGCACACTACTGGAAGTTCCTTGTTTTCGATTGTTTTATCTATGTATCCGAAAAATCTCAATGTTTCTTCAAATAATCTTAAAGAATGCCGAAAAAATCTTGAAGTTTCTTTATGTTTTCGAAAAAATCTTGAAGTTTCTTTTATTCGTCTTTTCGAATAAAAAAATGCAGTTCCATTACGCGCAAGGTCTCTATCGTTGATCTCGGACAACGGAAAAAAATATATTTATATGTATTAAAATCACACTTAAAATCTATAAATCATTGCCAAAATTAATAAATAATCACACAAGAATTAAAACAGTCAAAATAAAAAGCAAATAACTACAAGTTCGAGGCAAAAGAGGCGAAACCTCTCTTTCAATGACACTTTAGAAGTACTTCTGCATTTCCTTCCACACTCGGTCAGGAATGAGGCTGTTTTCCTCTTTCTTTAATTTCTTCGCATCCCTATTTAACTTGGATTTGAAACCAAGACCTCTCTTTGCCGTCTCCCCGTTCCACTGTCGCCGTGGCTCGCTGGACTTGTGCGGAAATATGGAAGGTGCAAAACACGGTGTAGAGGGAGCGGCCAATTTGGAATTAGCCGCTGCAACTTCGGAAGGCCTAAATAACTCGGGCGATTTTGGAATGCCACCCATGCCTTCATCGTGTTTGACGGCAGACTGATCTGGGACTGTTAACCGCTTGGTATGCTCTTGTCTGAGGTGTTGATGAAGTTCCTTTAGTTCCTTCTGAATCCGAAGGCCCTCCCTTACCTCGAAGTCATAATCGATCTCGACAGGTTTTTCCGGTTTGGGTTTGAAGCAAGGTGTGGTGGTCTTGTGCGCCATCTCTTGGTTGCTGTACCTGAGACGGCGGCGGCTCTTGCTAAAGCTGCTTGTGTCGTCAGAATTTTTGGCCACAGGCGGCGCTGGAACGTATTTGCTATTGCTGTATTTCTGTGGGATGCCGTCCGACATTCTTGCAACAGGGGGCGCTGGAACGTATATGTCATTGCTGTATTTCTGTTGGATGCCGTCCGACATTCTTGCAACAGGGGGCGCTGGAACGTATTTATCATTGCTGTATTTATGTGGGATGCCGTCCGACATTCTTGCAACAGGGGGCGCTGGAACGTATTTGTCATTGCTGTATTTCTGTGGGATGCAATCTGACATTCTTGCCACAGGGGGCGCTGGTAAGAATGTCCTGTTGCTGAAGTTCTGTGTTGTGTCGTCTGGCCTTCTAGCCGTGAAGGAGTCGATATCATTGAAAATGTCGCCGCAATCTGTCTCCCAGTCGTCATTTGGCTTTGAAGTCGGCTGCTGGGTTGGGATTGAAAAGGTTTAAAGCAATGGACCAGATAGAACACACTAGGAACTACAAAACTTTGTATGTGGCATATGAGCCACACGACCAATTTTTTTTTGCCGCTTAGACACTTTTACGAAGACAACATCAAGGGAAATAAAGCACACATTCGAAAAAGACAAAAGATTTAAAAGCATAAGGCCTAGAGTGCAATCTTGAAACTTATAGAAACTTAATATAGTAAGAATAAATTACAAGATACAAATATATTGAACATAAACGTCACACTGCAAGAACAACACGAGGATTTCTCAGTTTCCTAATGCATGCAGAGTGGTAGGAACCAAACACATTTATTCCAAAATAGTTTCCGATGCCGATGAGTTTATACTGCACCGCGAAGAGATTTATATGAGACTGAAGTATCCTTTCATATTCCGAGTACATGTATCTAAAAATAAATTAATCAACGTTCTGATATTTAGCAGGATGTAAACATAATTATTTTTACTAACGTAAATTAAATATTAGCGTTTTTCCTGTGTTTTTTATCTTATTTATTTTTTTAACAATTTGCGACAATAGATATAATGTATATATGACACTGAGCACGTGCAAAATATCTTTATGTTACCTTTCGTTCGTCCTTCTTGGATGACTCCTTGAATGGATCAATATCATTGAGAATGTCCTCGAATTCTGTCTCCCAGTTGGCCTTGGACACTGGCGTAGCGTCCTGTGTTAGGATTGAAAAGGTTGGACTCAAGGGACCATACAGGACACACTAACAACTACGTAAACCGGATATTGTCTTATTGTATACTTTCATATTGTCCCGTTTAGTTTGCAATGAGCTAAGCGTGCAATATTATATAAATATCCCATCCCATGGAGGGTGATAGAACATATTGTCAACCCGAGATTGGTAATGTCCACCGAGGCTTTAGCCGAGGTGGACATTACCACATCGAGGGTTGACAATATGTTCTATCACCCTCCATGGGATGGGATATTTATTTTATTATACCAAACATCCAAATTCATTTAATCAGCAATTATTTTTTATTAACAACAATAAAGAACTTGAAACAAATTTTCAAGATTTAATGTTTCATGCCATGAAACATTACCATGAAACATTACCAATTGTTGACTGATCGGTAATGCACGAGATAATGATCGGTATGCACGAGATAATGTTTCATGCCATGAAACATTACCATGAAACATTACCAATTGTTGACTGATCGGGAATGGGGAAATTACATAGAGAATTTTGAGTGAGGTATAATAATCTACGATATTGCACGCATTCATATTGCACGGGAACTTTTGCTCGTGCTTGCTAAGAGCCGCGAAATAGAAATAAGGAACTACTTTCAAATAAAAATAACGGAATCCTTCCTATAGTGTCAACAAAAAAATACGTGTTTTTTTTCAACCTTTTATGGCAAAAATTGATAAAATAACTGAAATGGTCACTCACCCACTGTTTTTAACGTTATCGAATGGTAAACAAACTTTAGAAAATGGCTTGTTGTTTTTAATGACGTCATCCGACGTCGACGTCGTTTTCGCGCAAAATAATCATCCACACAAAATGAAACTGAATGGCAAGATAGGAATTCCATCAAAAGCTATAAAAATAACACAAATACAATGAAAAGTAATAGTCATACAGTTAACATTGATCGAAAACAATATGAAAGTATACAATAAAAAGGTTATTGAATTTGTATGGCTAAATATTACTTGGAACTCGTTGTTTTGGCGCAGGACGACTCGCAAGCTCGTCGTCCTTTGCCAAAACAACTCGTTCCAAGTAATATTTAGCCATACAAATTTAATAACCTATAATTTTGTGGTAGGTAAATAGGGGAGAAATGTAAAGTGAAATGGTTCTATAGCAAGCCAAAATATTTATTACACGTTTTTGCGCATTAAACTTCACCGCCTCTCACCGCTGCGGGTTGTCATCCCGCTGGGAGCTCAACTTCTGAAAAATGTTATGGATGACGGGGTGTATACATATGCAGTACTGGTTCTACCCTGGAAAAACTAGGTGGTCTGCCTGTACCACTAGCTGATCGACCGTCCTATATATCCTAAATATGCTAAAATGTGCTAAAAATGACGCAACACACCATTCAACCATCAAGCAACTGTTTAAACCGGACCGAAACAATTACAAAGAAATATCAGTACACTTGGCAGTAGGAACGCCACGTACCTATAACATATCAGTTCTGTTCGCATTTTAACTCCGCGAACATGGACTATTTCTTTGTATTTTACGGACTATTTTACGAATTTTCAATTAAAACAGACGCCATTTTTTTTACACCCGAAATTGGGCGCGCTACGTCGGCGAGCACTACGGGTATTTATGGAGTCTTACAACACGCGTACAGTGTTTTATACCGTAGATTATGTAAAAACTAATACCTTACCGGACGAAATAACGTTCCATTATGTGTAAACACGATGCAGTGTTGGTGACTGACAGGTCACCGTGACATTACTTGACACGTGAAATTGACATGTTGTTGCAAGTTGGATTTGGGAGTATTGTCTTCTGCTGGAGGGCCATGATCAAGGTATTTGTTTTGTCATTAAAATGTGTTTGTTAATAAATAGTACACACCCCTTTTAGATCGTGCATATTTAGACATTGGCCTAATACAGTGCCTAAAAAAGTAGTGTATAATGTATAATAGAAAGTTCATAATCACAATAAGTGTTTTTCGTGTACTCCGATCTTTCCAGTAACTGGATGTACTGTAAACTGTAGAACGTTTCGTGGAATAAAACTATTGTTAGTAGAAATGCACATTCGTGAATACATAACCCGATACAACTACCATTGAAACAATGTAATCTGCCATAGACATTTGACTGAAATCGGTCAGATTCATATTTATGTACAGAAGTTTTGAGGCAAGGAAGTGATTTTGAATTTACATTTATTTACATTCTGTTGCGAAAAAAACAACGCAATTTCGAGAAAGTACATTTCACTTAAAAGCCTTTAAGGCGGTGTAGCTACTACGCTTGCCTCCAGTGTGTCTCAAAAGAAATGACTATTCCATGGGCTGGAAATATGCTGTGAAAGTGGAACAATGTTTTTAATGGATCGCCAGTTGGGCTACATTATATTTTACATGTAGAATGAATGATGAGAGATGTTTTTATTACATTAACCGTGTTATTGAGCACAAGTAGTATTCATGCTTTATCCAATTTAGTTATTTTATCTTTTCTTTTTTAAATATGTTACATTATGCATAACAAAGGATAAACTATGTCTGTTTGATCATTGACATTGGATTGATGTTGTTTTCAGAGAGGTCTCAAATGTGAATCGAGCCCTTGGGCAGCTCTGAGTGAATTGATACTGACGACTTCAGAATGTCAAGCCGTATTAAATGCCATTGGATCATATGGAGGTAAGAGCCTTTTTTAAAATTGTTTGCACTTGTGTAGTTCTTTAAATGGAGCTTGTGTTATGCGTGCACGGTGCTGTTCAAAGTTAGAGTAAAAAAACATTTCAGTGATAGTGCAGCGTGATTGTCATATGAGCTCGTGTAAACTACATGTACTGGATACATGCGAAAACAAGTTGTGTTAAAGGGACACTAGGCAGTCTTTATTTGTTTAAAACTTCTGGAGTTCGGTTATTTTTTCTGCATAGTTTGCATTTGTGCATCATTAATATTATTTATTAGAATAGTTCAGAAGAAATTGTTTTACACATTACTTACTGTTGATAATAGTGCACCTATAATAATTTATTTAACTGTTAATGCAAGCAGGTTTAAATTTAACATGTTACCAGGTTAACAAATGGAGATGCTAATGTTAAAGCTTGATAAATACTTCAAGATTGCCGTTTTTCCCTTTAACATCATCCAATTGGTCTATGTGATGGGTCCTCTATTTATTAAAGGGACTCAGAGCAAATTTCCAATCTTGTGTCTGTTTTACACATTTTCACATCAGAACAGACCACACATCTACAAAAGTGTCTTCTCAACTGCCCTATTTAACCATGTTTTATTTCTAAAACTAGCGGCATCACCAGGTTTTGAGAGAGAAAATAAATAGTTGTATAGTAATGTTTTCTCCCCATGTAAAATGACCTTACTTAGTCATTAAAGTAAAATATCCTATGAACAAAACGTGTAAAATTTAACAATTTTAGATTTTTGGCTAGACTTGTATTTTATTCCCCTTCTAGTAAAAATGGCTTATAATACATTGCACCCTCTGTCAGATTTAACTTTCCTTATAATAGATTCTTGCTGTACTGTTGGGTGAAACATACATTAAAATGGTTCTATAATCATGTCAGTTCAATCATATATTCGTATGATACACAATATAATATGTATTGACCCTTTACTTGATGTGCCATTTACTCAGTTTTGCCCTAAATATGCCCTAGATCCCTCTCGCAACACCTGATTCAAATTGAATACTCTGCTCAACTTATATTAACTTTTTATTCTGTCTTTCTTTTCTTTCAGTCTGCACGTCATGTGGAAGAAGACTCCATGTACACCACTGGCCAGAGTCAATGCTGAAGTTTATGTTCGCTCAATTATTTGCTTAATAAAGTATACATATGAACTAAAATATTGTCTTTATAATTATGTCTTCCACCACAAAGTGGTAGGTGAGACAAATTAGATTTGGCCTTTCCGTTCGTCTGTCACAAATCTTGTCTGCGCTACTTGTTGGATTTTGACGAAACTTTGTACAAACTCTTTATTACTTTCTCTGAAGCTAATTTCATAAAACTTCATACTTTGAATGCCTTTGGTGAAATGATAATCCCTGTTTATTTTGAAGTCAGTAGTTGAAAGGTCCGTTACCATGACCGGAAAATGAAAAGTATTGCCCACACAGTTTTTCCTATTACCTAAAGCAAATTTCATGAAACTTCATTGCTGGACAGTGGAAAGAGGATGATCGTTTGATTTTTAGGTAAAAGGTCAAGTTCCCTGCAGACATCCACTATCCAAGGATAAGCATATGTTACAACACACATGTTATAATATTAATGGTATAATATATGAATATTTTCTTGCACAATGTTGAATCCAGTAAAACAAGTGGTTTTGTTCACCGATACTGTCGCCTGTGAACCAAACCACTTGTTGTTAAATTACAGGATTCAACATTGTGTAAGACATATTCCGATCATCCATTTTTTTTTTTAAATCATAAATTAAAAAATACATATATTAAAACAAACAAAACATGCTATTTGATGACAACAGACGTATTCAAATTTTCAAAATAGCAATATTCGCAGAATATAGTAGATTTCAACTGCTAAAAACAAACATGTATTTTTTTTCCAGGAAATAATACTTCTATGAATATAGTATATATGTTCAGCATGTTCAGGGAAATGTTTAATATGTCTGTTTTCAAATACTACAAATCGTAACGCACCGCACATGTATATTCAGTATTTACTTTCAATATAGTAGTGAGTATGACTGCGTTCTGGGACCATATAAATATAAAAGAATAATATATATAAATATATATATATATAACTGTATATGCCCTATAAATATAAACGACCCGCACCTTTTGGATTCACGCATACAGTGTTTCACAACACCACAAATCTGGCAAGTGCTCCATTGACACAATATCATGTCCACGTTTATGTTATGAAATCTTCGAATCTACACATAATCATGTTTGTTACCGACAGTAGCATGTATGTTACTCGTCAGTCATTTATTTACTTGGTTAAAGGGACACATGCCAATCTTGCTTTCTTTAAAACTCGAGTCGCCCCCTCAGTTTTAAACGAACAGTTAAAAGAATATACTTCTTTCTGCCTGCTAAACTTATATTAGTTTATCGCTTTTTCTGATTTCGAAAATTAACTCTGCAACGTATGTTGCCGCCATCATGATTTCATTTTCCGATATACCGTTGCAACATTGTTTGTTAAAATAAATTGGCCACTCTGACATAAACCCAAAGCATGTATAGATAAAAAAATTAATGTAAAATACATGAACACATACATTTTAAATATATGTGTTTACATAACGAAATTATTTAATTGTTTCTGTAGCCGGTCGTCTTTCCTTAATGAATATGAATGTTGCCGTCTTTGGGTCGGACGGTCCTGTTACTTAATTAGTACTTGTCTCCGTTTATTGAAATTCTACATATATACAGAGGAGAGATGTATCTATATGATTTAGTTATTATGCTCGCTTCTAAAATGACGAAATAAATCGATTTGAATAAAAGGCGCATTCTCAGCAATACACAACGTATTGTGTGTACGGGTTGCAGGGGGGGAAGCCCACGGGGTTGGAGGGATACTACCGTAATGTTGCTCTCATAAATACTGTGAACATACTACATCAATAATATAACAACTACTGAACAATGCTGAAATCGATTTATCTTTATAAATGAATTCATAATTCCACAATTGTATTCCGTGCGAACATCGATTTGGAACGTCGATTCGGCGTATTTAAACGATTACGGTGTACTTCGTTAATTTTCGGGAGAAACAAGTACTTGCCTCCGATTTTTTTTATATTTTACATATCTACAGAGGTAAGATGTATTTACGCGTACATGCTTTTGTTTTTCTCTCTCGCTTTTAAAATGATGAAATAAATCGAATTTGATTAAAACTGCGCATTCGCAGCTATATACAACTTAATCAATACGGTATGGAGGGTGGTGGGGGTGGAATGAGGGGCGGGGTTGCAGGGATACTACCGTAATGGTGTCCTTGAGAAAAACGGTGAACATTCTACTCTAATAATTTATTAAATACAGAACAATTTTGAAATCAATATATCTCTTAAAAAGGATTTCACAAGTTCATGGTTTTATATCCCGCGTGTACATTAACTTCGAAAGGCGAGTGTTCATATTTTAGCGAATACGGTGTACTTTGTTAATTTTGGGAAAAAAAAAGTACTTTTTTCTGATCGACTTTAAATTTTGGGTTTTAATAGTAGACATGTCAATGAACACTTTCATGAAAAAAAATTCATTCTCGTTGTTAAAACATTTTTTTTTTGCATTTTTTTCGGATTCAGAAAATTAGCACTGCAACATATATTTTCACTATCCTCATTTCCTTTCCCGACGTACCGTTACAATTTGGTTTGTTAAAACCTATTCTGAGCACTCCGGCATAAACCAAAAGGATGTATAGATCAGAAATTTAATCTGGAATGCATTGATACATACATCTGAAATATATGTATTGAAATAATGGAATTATTTCATTTCTTGTGTACCCGGTCGCGTCTGTAAATGTATATGCATCATGCCGTCTTTGCGTCCGTGGGTCATGTTAGTTAATTTTGGGGAAAAAAAAGTACTTGTCTCCGATTTCATTAAAAATTTGCATATGGACAGAGGACAGATTTATCTACGCGTACATGCATTTGTTTTTATTCTCGCTTCTAAAATGACAAAATAAATCGATTTTGATTTAAAAGCGCATTTTTGGCAATTTAAACCTTAAAACAACCTAAATTCATCCCTTCGAAAAATACCTTTAACTATTAATGGGAATTACACGAAGTGTACACCAATTATGTTCGACCAATGTAGTTTGTGAATATTATTACTTTAACAACGATCTGTGATTGTGTTTTGTTATAATCACAGTTTATAAATAAGAGGTGAAGAAATCTGACCAGTGACAATTTTCCCGATAATGTCATTTTGTTATCGATTTTATCACGTGACCTTGTTTGATAAATATTCATACGCCATAGGGCTGGCGTTCCTACTGTGGAGGGGCTGAACACGAACCAGATGCATGTGAAGCGGACGCTCTACCGATATCGACATAAAACCTATCTGACGCGAGACAGGAGTAACGTGCTTATCTAGTAGCCCTTGCCCTGTGTTAGACGTGAGACAGAAGTAACGCGTTTATCTAGTAGCCCTTGCCCTGTGTTAGACGCGAGACGGGAGTAACGCGCTTATCTAGTAGCCCTTGTCCTGTGTTAGACGTGAGACAGAAGTAACGCGTTTATCTAGTAGCCCTTGCCCTGTGTTAGACGCGAGACAGGAGTAACGTGCTTATCTAGTAGCCCTTGACCTGTGTTAGACGTGAGACAGGAGTAACGTGCTTATCTAGTAGCCCTTGTCCTGTGTTAGACGTGAGACAGAAGTAACGCGCTTATCTAGTAGCCCTTGCCCTGTGTTAGACGTGAGACAGAAGTAACGCGCTTATCTAGTAGCCCTTCTCCTGTGTTAGACGCGAGACAGAAGTAACGCGCTTATCTAGTAGCCCTTGCCCTGTGTTAGACGCGAGACAGGAGTAACGTGCTTATCTAGTAGCCCTTGCCCTGTGTTAGACGTGAGACAGGAGTAACGTGCTTATCTAGTAGCCCTTGTCCTGTGTTAGACGTGAGACAGAAGTAACGCGCTTATCTAGTAGCCCTTGCCCTGTGTTAGACGTGAGACAGAAGTAACGCGCTTATCTAGTAGCCCTTCTCCTGTGTTAGACGCGAGACAGAAGTAACGCGCTTATCTAGTAGCCCTTGCCCTGTGTTAGACGTGAGACAGAAGTAACGCGCTTATCTAGTAGCCCTTCTCCTGTGTTAGACGCGAGACAGAAGTAACGCGCTTATCTAGTAGCCCTTGCCCTGTGTTAGACGCGAGACAGGAGTAACGTGCTTATCTAGTAGCCCTTGCCCTGTGTTAGACGTGAGACAGGAGTAACGTGCTTATCTAGTAGCCCTTGCCCTGTGTTAGACGCGAGACGGGAGTAACGCGCTTATCTAGTAGCCCTTGCCCTGTGTTAGACGTGAGACGGGAGTAACGCGCTTATCTAATAGCCCTTGCCCTGTGTTAGATTCGAGGCGGGAGTAACGCGTTTATCTAGTAGCCCTTGCCCTGTGTTAGACGCGAGACGGGAGTAACGCGCTTATCTAGTAGCCCTTTCCCTGTGTTAGACGCGAGACAGAAGTAACGCGCTGATCTAGTAGCCCTTGTCCTGTGTTAGACGCGAGACGGGAGTAACGCGCTTATCTAGTAGCCCTTGCCCTGTGTTAGACGCGAGACGGGAGTAACGCGCTTATCTAGTAGCCCTTGCCCTGTGTTAGACGCGAGACAGGAGTAACGCGCTTATCTAGTAGCCCTTGTCCTGTGTTAGACGCAAGACGGGAGTAACGCGCTTATCTAGTAGCCCTTGCCCTGTGTTAGTCGTGAGACGGAGTAACGCGCTTATCTAATAGTCCTTGCCCTGTGTTAGACGCGAAAAGGGAGTTACGCGCTTATCTAGTAGCCCTTGACCTGTGTTAGACGCGAGACAGAAGTAACGCGCTTATCTAGTAGCCCTTGTCCTGTGTTAAACGCGAGACGGGAGTAACGCGCTTATCTAGTAGCCCTTGCCCTGTGTTAGACGCGAGACGGGAGTAACGCGCTTATCTAGTAGCCCTTGCCCTGTGTTAGACGCGAGGCAGGTGTAACGCGCTTATCTAGTAGCCCTTCTCCTGTGTTAGACGCGAGACAGGAGTAACGCGCTTATCTAGTAGCCCTTGCCCTGTGTTAGACGTGAGACAGAAGTAACGCGCTTATCTAGTAGCCCTTGTCCTGTGTTAGACGCGAGACGGGAGTAACGCGCTTATCTAGTAGCCCTTGCCCTGTGTTAGACGCGAGACGGGAGTAACGCGCTTATCTAGTAGCCCATGTCCTGTGTTAGACGCGAGACGGGAGTAACGCGCTTATCTAGTAGCCCTTGCCCTGTGTTAGACGTGAGACGGGAGTAACGCGCTTATTTAGTAGCCCTTGCCCTGTGTTAGTCGCGATGCAGGAGATACGCGCTTATCTAGTAGCCCTTGTCCTGTGTTAGACGCGAGACAGGTATCTTGTAGCCCTTGTCCTGTGTTAAACGCGAGACGGGAGTAACGCGCTAATCTAGTAGCCCTTGCCTGTATTAGACGCGAGACGGGAGTAACGCGCTTATCTAGTAGCCCTTGCCCTGTGTTAGACGCGAGACAGAAGTAACGCGCTTATCTAGAAGCCTTATTCCTGTGTCAGACGCGAGACGGGAGTAACGCGATTATCTAGTAGCCCTTGCCCTGTGTTAGACGCGAGACGAGAGTAACGCGCTTATCTAGTAGGCCTTGTCCTGTGTTAGACGCGAGATGGGAGTAACGCGATTATCTAGTAGCCCTTGCCTTGTGTTAGACGCGAGGCGGGAGTAACGCGCTTATTTAGTAGCCCTTGTCCTGTGTTAGACGCGAGATGGGAGTAACGCGCTTATCTAGTAGCCCTTGCCCCGTGTTAGACGCGAGACGGGAGTAACGCGCCTTGTCCTGTGTTAGACGTGAGACGGGAGTAACGCGCTTATCTAGTAGCCCTTGAGCACGTGCAAACTATCTTTATCTTACCTTTCGTGCGTTTTTCGTCATGGATGGTTCACTAACATCAATGGGAATGTCGCCGAAGTCTCTTAGCCAGTCGGCATTGGAGAGTGCAGTAGCGTGCTGTGTTAGGATTGAAAAGGTTTGAATCAAGGGACCAGATAGAACACACTATAAATTACGATGGCCTATTTGGCTCACATTTACTTCACTTCTATTTCCTGACTTCCGCATTCCGCATTCCGAATTCCGCATTCCGCATTTCGTAGTAATTTTTGCCAGCGCTATATATCACTAGCGGACCCAGAGTGGTGTGTAAACTCAGAGTGGATTACTAGCGGATACAGAGGGAAGCCAGTAGGGCCGGACTGAGATTTTCTAAATTATATAACCCTCTACTGAAATCTCAGTGTTACTGTTAAAGATGCAATTACTTCTCATATTTTATATTTAATAATATAAAAGTGTATGTATAAAAGTGTATGAATATTGCCAGTGACCACGATTGTTGTATTTTTACTCCTATATAAACCTATTTTTACTACTTATATAAACCCCATAACATTAAATTAAATTCCCTATAACCTGAGTATCCGTGTATACTTTGTATAAATACACCATAAACGTATATACTATAATACCCTATAAATATACACTACTTGAGTATTTGCTTTTCCTTTGTATATACTCATACTATAAACTTCAATAAAAAATATAAGCTTTTCAAAAATGCTCATATTTATTATTAGTGCCAATATGAAAAAAAAACTTATTTTTTTGCTTTTTGTTTTTTCATTCTCTCTGAGGCGAAGCCATTACCTTCTCTTAAAATATAAGTGGTGCGAATAAGCTTTAATAAATACCCGAAACTTAAAAATAACATAATTAAAAAAGCAAAACATTTTTTAACTCGAGTTTGTTAGATCAACATACGCGGATCCAGTATTTTACATCGAGGCGTGGGGAGAGAGTCTAACTTAGACCAAATGTTTTAACAATCAAACATTTGCGACTTTTCACGGGTGTGGGGTGTGGTGGTGGTGTGAGTGTGTGTGGGTGGGGGGGGGGGGGGGGGGGGCGCTTAATATAATTTAGAAAGTCTCAGTCATCCCAGCCCACACGGGTTTCCCTCTGGATCCGCTAGTGATCCACTCTGAGTTTATACATCATCCTGGATCCACTAGAGATATATTGAATTGAACTGGGTTTAAAGGCGCACAAACACATGAAAGGTTATATGGCGCCTAACAGGCATGGACATGCCAGGCTCATCCTCCATGTACATCGAGATAAAATATGGAGAATGGGCCTAGGACCTTCTCATTCTGAACTACAGAGTTGCTGCAAATTGTAGACACTCCATTTACGTTGGAGCCATGTTTATTGTTTTTCTGCCACTGCTCTTAGTGATGTGAGCGAGATGGCACCTGAAACAATGCAGGGGTCATGATGAAAACCTTTAATGAGCATAACAAAAAATGACAAAATGAATATGAATGGTGTGGGGGGAGTGTGGGGGGATGACAAAATGAATATGAATGGTGTGGGGGGAGTGGGGGGGGGTCCTACCCCTCTGCATGTGACGGTGTGTTTGCAGTGGTTATATTCTACCCCGGCAACCACACGGGGACCACAGGTGATATATAGCGCTGTGATATATATAGCGCTGGCAAATATTACTACGAAATGCGGAATGCGGAATTCGGAATTCGGAATGCGGAATGCGGAAGTCAAGAAATAGAAGTGAAGTTAATGTGAGCCAAATGGGCCATCGTAATAAATGGACACACGGCAATCTTGATTTTTTTTTTTCTACATAAATTTCATTTGTTCAGTCATTAATAATAATTAAAAGAATAGTATACGTCAACTTGTTTTTGCAGATTAACAACTGTTGATTTTATTGCGCCAATAATATATTTAAACCTGTGGCAGAATAAGATAAAAGAAGAAAACTCAAAACTTTATTGAATTATATGCAAGCTGGTTTAAAGTGAAAATGATGCTGGATAAATAAATCGAGACTATAGTCTAATTTCATCGCTTGATAATACAGCGATATTGCCTTAAAGGGACACACGGCAATCTTGATTTTATAAAAACTCACGGCGTCCCGTTAATTTTCCTCTAACTTGCATTTGTTCAATCATTAATATTAATTGTTAGAATAGTTCAAAGTAAATTATTTTTGCATATTACTAACTTTTTATAGTATTGCACCAGTAATATATTTAAACATTTGGTAAAATAGTGAAGAAAATTGAAACCTCAAGTTTTTGTTTAATTATATGCAAGCAGTTTTAAAGTCAAAATGACGCAGGATAACTAAATCGAGGAGCAAATTTTAATGTTTGAATACAACTCAAGATTGCCATGTGTCCCTTTAAACGTTTTCAATTTGCATTTTTTCTTAACATAGTACTTTCACATGCTCAATTTCTGGTAGAATTAACCGATCTTTGAACAACTGGGTAAGAATCAGTATATGTATAAATGACTCATTCACGAGAGGGTGCTAATAAGAATTAAAAGAGAAGAAAACACCATACAAGGATAAATGACAAAACAATCTCTTAAATGTATAAGGAAATTCAAAACAAATATAAAATTAGACGAATAATGCCTTGTGTGGGAGCTTTCATGGAGCATCTCAGTGGCCAAGGGGTTAACTACGTTGCGTTGTAAACCTTCTCCCCTCCACCACAAAAGAAATCGACCGTCATATATAACCTTACATGTGTTGAAAATGACGAAAAAAAAGCAAGCAAACAAACAGATCAAGAATGAATAAAAGACACTACTAATAATGTTCCTTTTTTGTGTTTACCTTCCTTACAGTTTTATAATAATAAGTTTTTTTTATTCAAAAGAAGAACATACAGTTTCATCTTGCTGGGAGGCTATGGCAAATTCGAACTGAATCTCATTACTATATTATTACATACCTTTAGCTTTGGCTTTTCATATTCGTCAATCTCCCGGAGTAGCTTCTCACACTCTAGATCCAGTTCGTCCTTTGTCATCTTCGGACCACAGCCCCTCGTAAGTTTTGAGGCGGAACACTGTTCTCATCGCCACTTTGGGGTTTCATAAGCGCCCATACGCCCACTGGGTCTACATAAAGGCGATTTGACGTTATTACGTGGGTGGCGGGTGTGTGCTACTACCTCTTTTTGCTGCTGTCTGGGGCCTAGACAGAGTGAAAATACAAACATCCAGTCGGTCAAAATGATAGTATTTGATGGTGGTTTCATGCATATAGGTTTACCAACACTAATTACATGTAAACCTCCGAGGTGTAGAATGTCGAATGTAGTTCCTATAATAAAAAGTAATGCCTCCTTTTTTTCTATGGAAATGGGCATTATAAGTAGGGGATACTGCCCATTTCTGTTCGATTTTGTGGATGTATGTATAAGAAGCATATTTACTGGATCACTGATGAACATTTTTGAAATTTCGACTCTATGCTTACACTACACAACCATCATTGAAAACAGCTGTACCCATGATGTGTTTAGTAAAAAAACAAGAAAGTTCCTACATGTCTTGTGACCCTACCTTTTCTGGTGATTTTTCAAGTGGAAAATTAGTTTTCTATATGCAAATTACACTGCTGCAGTATCCGTAAATGAGCTGAAGTTGCAGCAAATCATTAATATGTGACACTTTAACATTGGTGTCTATGGGGGAAATAATTAATGGTTTCATACCTAAAGGAAATAGTCAACACACGCTGTATTTGGTCACCATGTATTGTATTATATAATGCTGTGGCATGCATTTCACGCATGACCTTAACACTGGATGTACACGCATGACATTAACACTGGGTGTACACGCATGACATTAACACTGGGTGTACACGCATGACATTAACACTGGATGTACACGCATGACATTAACACTGGGTGTACACGCATGACATTAACACTGGATGTACACGCATGACATTAACACTGGGTGTACACGCATGACATTAACACTGGATGTACACGCATGACATTAACACTGGGTGTACACGCATGACATTAACACTGGGTGTACACGCATGACATTAACACTGGGTGTACACGCATGACATTAACACTGGATGTACACGCATGACATTAACACTGGGTGTACACGCATGACATTAACACTGGATGTACACGCATGACATTAACACTGGGTGTACACGCATGACATTAACACTGGATGTACACGCATGACATTAACACTGGGTGTACACGCATGACATTAACACTGATGACATTAACACTGGGTGTAGTTTTTAGTTCGTGAATTAATCATATATCTTCAGCTATAATCGTCGAAATGCGCATTTTAACTCTTTCTTTTAATACAATATTTGGCTTAAACATAATTTATTTCAAAAAAGTGCGTGAATACATTTGACATTTCATCAAATAAAGGAATGGAACGAGTGTTCTAATCCTTTCACACAACATGTGAGTATAATATGTCACAGAGAAATCATAATTATACATGTTTATATGTATGTTTTGTACACATGGTTAAAACTACACGTGTTTTAACAGATATTTAAAAAAATAACCGAACTGCTCCCGGTGTAAATTTCATGTAAATATAGTTAAACTTGTTTCCAAGATATTTTAAATATGAATTCACTTGTAACCAAGTGTTCATTTTATCATGGCTACCAAAATGTTTAATGAAATGTGATTAGATTTTTACTGTTCAGAGAAAATATTTTAATAGAAATTCCGGAGCGTGCCTTCATTTTTGTAATTTTTATATAGGCTATACATTAATACTAAAAGAGAATACTTGGTTACACTACTTTTCATAACATAAACTAGTTTGTTTCAGTATTGTAGTTTAATCAGTGAAAATGGACCTGTTCTGTGTTAATATATCATCCGATTATGGAACTCATTTCGGTGATAGAGAAGACCTGAAAATGTTATTAGATTTGGCAGGCCTGTTTTATCCATACACACGATTACAAGATTGTATTAACAAATTAAGAACCCTCGAGGGGCAAGTAATTTAGTACGTCGATTACAATGATTGATAAATGACACAATTATGACAAAACAACCAGATGGAGCACATAACTCAGCAGAGCAGTTCACAGTCGATTAAACTACAACCACACCTATAAGGTTATATATATCTAGTACTTTTAATGACTATTAATGTTATGTGTGCTTTGTAAATACCACAGACCACAGACCTAATAACAAATAGATTGGACACTACGAAAATTATTCAAATTTCACGTGGCACAGTGCGAAAATTTCACAAAATGTTTCCCAAATTTAAACACATATAAATTATCATGAAGAGTTTTATAGATACAAGTTTCATTCATGCCAAATCCCATCATAAATTTAATTGTCTTTCTTTGATAGTATTTTGCTTTCTCTTACATTTAGAGTAAAAAAAGGAGTTTGACGGAAACTCTGACTATGTCAAAACCTTGATTTTCAACAGAAAAGCAAAACATAATGACATCTTTAACTTTAAAAATCTTTTTCATACAATTTCTTATTTTGAAAATAACATAAATTATTATAATCCCATTTTACTATTCACTATGAATCTTTTGAATGTATTCTCCTCAAAATCAGTGAATAACTGAGAGAGAAGATAGAAGGAAAAGTTAAGGTGACACGTGATATTTTGGTACTTCATTGGTTAAGATAGGAAGTTTCCTATCTGTTTATTAATATGTCTGTGTAAATACGTATCCAGAACTTTCAGATTTTTTTTTATATTTTCACAGGAGAATAGCCAAATAGATTGATTACGTGAATCCAGTCAGAAACATTGAGAACATTCTGAAGAGATGCATGTTAATAAGTTAGATCCATTCGCAACATCTCATATATTGCGGGATCCCGAAGTTTTCAATTTGAAGGTAGATATTTCATATATGTTCCAACTTACCAGTCAGCTTCGTCCTCTCTTGGTCCCAGTCAAGCTCCATCTTAGCAGAACACCGGACGCGACTGTCTGCCGCCATGTTCCTGACGACCGGAGCGGCGAGGTTGCGACCTACCAACACGGGCGGAAGGCGGACGACGGTATCTTTGATGGGTTTTGGTCGATACAGAGGTCGGGTCCGAGGCCCATCCCCTTCGACCGAATTACCCGCGTCAAAGCGCGCAGGCTCCTTGTCCTTATCTAAAAGTACAAATCGGAAACTTGTGTTCATTACAGTATTTCTGGATGATGCTGGAGTTATTAGTAAATGAATTGATCAAGGAAAAACGCTTTTTACGTATGAATTTTCATAACCTTTCAGATTTTAGTGGGGACGTGGGATCGTCGGGGGTGGGGTGGGGGTGGGGGTGTGGTCGTCGGGATTCTTGGATTCGCCCCTGACAAATATAATAAAAACATTTTGATTGATTTAGCATACATTGGATTGTAGGAGTAATGTCCTGGATAGTGTCACACACTTCTATCGTCTGCAAACAGCTTAAGCAAACATTTGATTTATTAGATGAACAAAAACTAGTACGAGTCTAAAAATCGTCCTTGTGGTACCCGCTCCGACTCATAATCAGCAGCGGTGTTGTTTTCCACCAAACGTGTCCCTATTTACTCGGAAGGACTCAATCCATTAACATATCAGTGTTCCCTTGTTCCATACGAACGAAGTTTGAGTCTTGAATAGGTAGGATTCATCGTCAAAGACATATCATTTATGTAATATGCACATACATATCATATGTGTGTCTATATTTTGAAACGGCACAGCCAGATTAAATTGTGACTTACCAAGCAGATAAGAAAAATCATAGATTTCTTCTGAGTCATATGAACTGAAAAATAAAATATGTGAGGTCGATTGGTAAGTGCTCTAAAAATCAATATACATAAATGGTTTTCTTGATTTAGTGAAGTTAATTAGCCTAATTTCATTACCGTAACCTGAATTTAGTCTTTGCCAACCAGTACAGAGCAACTGTTTTTGTATTCGCAAAACGGAAATAATCGCTAAATGAAACCTGCGC
The DNA here is from genome assembly GCA_037043455.1 of Cyrtodaria siliqua. Lineage (NCBI taxonomy): Eukaryota > Metazoa > Mollusca > Bivalvia > Adapedonta > Hiatellidae > Cyrtodaria > Cyrtodaria siliqua. The sequence continues at coordinate 79,893 of JAWPHD010011605.1, forward strand.
AAATAAATATTATTGATAGATATAGATAGATATTTTTTATTCAAACATAAGGCATTACGCCCAACAGTTCACATGCAAATAGTACATACATATAAACATGTATATAGTTAAACAATTACTATTAAACTGGTCCAAAAGAATACTGACGCCTATTGGAAAAATTACAGTAATAAAGAGCCTAGCCATGTACAAAATAAACCGACTTGTCTTAACTTTGCCAAATCCGAAACCAGACAAGATCCGGGAATTAAAAACACTCTTCTTTTACTTTTTATGGAGTGGAAAACCTTAAAAGATCAACTATCTGCCTTCAATACTCGCAAGGTGGTCTTCGAATATTAGATTTGGATATATCTTCATTTCACTCAAACTAACTTGGATCAGACGATTGCTATCAGGCAATAACAAATTTCTAAATATTTTTAATGAATTATATGCATGTTTTTTTTAAATTTCTCTTGTTTTGGCGCAGATTATATCTCTAGTAATATAAATAAAATACATAACCCATTTTGGAAAGATATTTTTACTAGTTATAAACTGTTTGCAGCTAATGCAGATCCAACACCATTGAATAAATGTCATTGTGTTCCTTTATGGCATAATCCACATATTAAGGTCGGACACGATCCTAATTTTTAAGACTGGTATTCAGGAGGTGTAATTTTTATCAATGATATTATGAACTATAACGGAAATACATTTGACACTTATAGAATTTACACAAAAATATAACATTCCAACCAACTTTTTAGAATACGAAGGAAGAAGGGCATCAATCAGAAATTACCTAATTTCTCTAGCTATAGTCCAAGTCATATAATACCCCTTCATATAGGAATAATCCAAAAGGATGAAAAAAGGATGCAGATCCATTTATGATGCAGTGCTCTCCAATAAAATGCAACCTTGTTAACAAGAACATGGATAAATGATCTGAATAGGTGTACCAGAAGTAAATCAAATCCCATTGAGTCCAATGCAATATTGAGCAAGCTTTTTAGTTATCCATTTTTCAAAATGAAGGTCAAACTAAGATTCACTTACATGTTCTTAGTCATGAGACCTGCCTCTCTAGAAAACTGCTGAGAATAGTAGGGGTCATGTGGCATATAAGAAAATAAAATTCTGATCTTTGTTGATACCGTGAACAAACTGCGTTCATTCGGCACCTCTTAAATGTGTTCTACTTTCTCTTTCAAAACTGTCAAGTTGACAAATAAAATCATCATACAACCATACAAATGGTTTTTAGCTATCACAAACAAGTCAATAAAGTCATTTCAGCCAGAAAAACAGGCCTTAAATACTCAAAAATGCCTTTTATCACCAAAAAAATTAGGGATTATATATTTGGGAACTCCTTTCGACTACACCAGGCATGAATACCACAGTGATCTACACCAGGCATGAATACCACAGTGATTTACTTCCTGTATGCCTCAATATTACCCAAAGTATATACTGGTCAAAATTATTCAAACTGCATTCAAATCGACAAAGGATTCAAATCTGCAATGGTTTCGAATAAATCACAGAATCTTGGGGACAAATTATTTATTAAAACAAATTAATATTTTTGATTCAGACCTTTGTGATTTTTGTAACGAAGGTATAGAAACAGTAAAACACTTATTCTATGAATGTAATATAACAAAGGAATTTTGGCAAACACTTGCACTTTTCTTTCATAATAAGTGTAAGGACATTAATACAGTATGGTCAATAATCGACATCATCTTTGGAAACGAGACTTGTGATATCGTTTTAAATAAACTTCTCCTTACTGCAAAACAATTATATTCAATCAAATTTAAAGAAAACTCATCCTACTTTAACGGTTTTTAAGAACTGTATTCAAATGCTTTTTAAAGCTGAGAAATGTATAGCCTACATGAATATGAAACGAGACATTTTCGAAAAGCAATGGACAAAATACAGGATTTTATTATAAAAACAACAAAACCTTATCAAATGTGGTGGACCTGACTTTAAATTGACTGGATGAAATCTGCATTAATTGTTTTAAAATATATATAAATTAGATTCCACCTTTATTTATAGAACCTTTACTTACTCCATCAGTACACACCTATTCACTTTACTTACTCCATCAGTACACACCTATTCACGTTACTTACTCCATCAGTACACACCTATTCACTTTTCTTACTCCATCAGTACACACCTATTCACTTTTCTTACTCCATCAGTACACACCTATTCACTTTACTTACTCCATCAGTACACACCTAGTCACTTTACTTACTCCATCAGTACACACCTATTCAGTTTACTTACTCCATTAGTACACACCTATTCACTTTACTTACTCCATTAGTACACACCTATTCACTTTACTTACTCCATTAGTACACACCTATTCACTTTACTTACTCCATCAGTACACACCTAGTGACTTTACTTACTCCATCAGTACACACCTAGTCACTTTACCTACTCCATCAGTACACACCTAGTCACTTTACCTACTCCATCAGTACACACCTAGTCACTTTACCTACTCCACCAGTACACTCCTAGTCACTTTACCTACTCCACCAGTACACACCTAGTCACTTTACCTACTCCATCAGTA